>JAKWBI020000009.1:0-235560 GCA_022664585.2 Zalerion maritima
ATTTTTTTCGGCGCGTCCCCGTTTTTTTTACATTATGTCAAATTTTTACGCGCCAGCACTTCGGGTTTTTTTTTTTAATTTTAATTTTTTTTAATACTACCAAAACAAAAAAAAAAAAAAAAAAAAAAAAAAAAAAATTAAAGAAAAAGAAAAAAAAAACTAGAAAATTTCAGGATAGGTTGATGCTGACGAACCCCGCCGCCCTTTCCCCCAAAAAATAGCATCCCCGTGGCTGTAGGCGTCGTGCTCTCCGCCGCGTGCGCTCCGCTCGTGAACAATCACTACCTGAAGATGGCGGAAAGGCACAACGGGCGCCCGCCCGCCGAGGTCCGGCTCGTCCCCATGATGGCGTCGTGCTTCTGCATCCCCGCCGGCCTCTTCGTGTTCGCGTGGACGTCCCGCCCCCGCCTCTCGTGGGTGGGGCCCTGCCTGGGGGGCTTCCCCGTCGGCTTCGGCTTCATCTTCCTCTACAACGCGGCCAACAACTACCTGGTGGACAGCTACCAGCACCAGGCCGCGTCCGCGCTCGCCGCCAAGACGTGCATCCGGAGCTTCTGGGGCGCGGCCGTCGTGCTCTTCACGGGCCAGATGTACGGCAGCCTGGGCTACGAGTGGGCGGGCACGCTGCTCGCTCTCGTCAGCCTCGCCTGCTGCGGCATCCCGTTCGTGTTCTGGAGATACGGCGCCAAGATCAGGGAGAGGAGCAAGTACGCTTATGCCGGCGGGGACCATGATGCCGGCCCCGCTGCCGGCGAGGATCCGGAGAAAGGGATGGGAAAGGGAAAGGGAAAGGGAAAGGCCAAGGCCCCCGCGGCCAGCGCCGGTGCTCCCCCGAGGGAGGACAGCGACGACGAGGATTTGAGGAGGGCGAGGAGTTATGTGAGTAACCCTTAAGCAACCTCTTGCTTGGGACATACCACCGACAATCCCGACGCCAATGGCGGACATGTTTTTTGTTTGTTTTTTTGTTTTATTGTAAATAGGAGTAGATTATGGAGGAGACGTGTTGGCCGGTCGGCTGCTGCTTGATGGGAGGCATTATTTATGTTGCTTATGCCAGATACTAGTAGAGCATTGGGGGGAGTTGCGGGTAGAACGAAAGCACACACACCACCTCAGTACCAGAAAATATATAATTCATTAAAACAATGCCCTCAAGTTACAATTCACAGTAATAACGCTATTTGATCCAGGTCAATCTCATTTATTCATTCTTAATTTCTCATTGCATAGAGCGGATTACTGAGATACAGCGGAGAGAGAAAGGGGGAGCCGTTAACGTGAAGTGCAAAAGTAGGGGAAAAAACACACGGTCCATCCATCTCCCATATTCAAAAAAAAATGCCAAAAATTCAGATTTCCTCAACGCCAAAAAAAATACAGTCGTGACGTGATATATTGAGAGTGGCGGCATTGGCGCCTGTCGAATTTGGATATATGTGTTTACCATGGATGTAATAAAAGGACAATAAAAGGAGCGGCATGCCGCTTGGCAAGCATAGAAAGCGACTTCCGCAAGAAACAGCCGTCAGCGAGTGGAGTGCATTTCCCTGTCAGGTGAACTAACGTTCGTGTGTGTGCTCAATCCATCGCAAAAAAGTAACAACCTAGCTTCATATGGACCTCTATCATGCATCCATCTACTGTGCAACTTAGAGATATCGTGCGGTGCATTTATCTCCAGAACCAACCAGTCTTGCTGTCCTTCTCGCCGTTCTCGCCGTTCTCGCCGTTGCCGTTCTTGCGAGAGGACGACCATCCATCGTCATCCGACCCAGAACCAGAGGACGATGACCAACTCCATGATGCAGACATGCTCTTAGCATAGCTAGTCTGGCGGGATATCTCGTCGCCGTCGGAGTTGAGCTTCTTGATCTCGGTGCGGATGGTGCGGTTGCCGCGTTTGTCAACCTTCTCTTCAGTCGTCTTGATGGTGCGGACACCCGTGGCGGGGTCCGTGGACTCCTCAGTCGACGTGTTCTGGAAGGGGCCCCTAGCTTTGTTGTCATCGTAGGACGAAGAACTGTGGGTGGTGGAGGTGCTTCCGTCCTGGCCGTGAAAAACTCGGGCCATATTGCCGAAGGAGCTGCTGGTCTCGGTGCCGGTGGAAGTAGTGGTCGAGGCTGAAGCAGAACCAGAGGCCTTGGCGAGGGCAGAAAAATAATCCTCCTCGCTTTCCTCCACCATGTCCTTCTTCTCTTCGATGCGTTCCTGGACCTTGGGGCCGGGCTGGTTGTTCTCGCCGATGCCAGAGAGGGACTCGCCAACCTTGCCTACGGCCTTGAATATGCGCTCCAGCTCACCAAATATATGACCATCTTTATTGAGCTCATTGCGCACATCCTTAGCCGCCTGGCTAAGGATGGAGTCCATCTCCTTAACCCAGTCTTCGGGGTCCCACTCCTCAAAGCTCTTGGCGTCGGCAGAATCGGACTTCTTGTTCTCGCCGTTCTTATGACCGCCGCCCATGTTATGGTGGCGACTCCACACCCACTTCCACATGCGCCCCCTCTTCTCATCCAATTCTGCCTTTCTCTGCTTCTCCTCCTCCGAGTCGGCATCGAACCTCTCCTCGAGCTGCTTCCTGACCTGGTCGGCGCGGGGGAAGTAGCCGTTCAGGAGACCCTGGGCTTGAAGGCGGCGTACCCAGTAGAAGGCTGGCTCGCCCGTGGGGAACATGCTACCCAGTACCCTACGCATGTCGGCCTTTTCGTTGATGGGTGGGAGCTCCCGGCCGCACATGACGGTGAGGAGATCCTCAAATGCGTCCTCAAAGGTAAAGTTGGATTGTTCGCTGGCGGGGAGGCCGAGAGGGCGTGGCTGGGGCATGTGGCGTAAGTTGAGCGGTGAGTAAGGGCTGTATGCGGCAAAACTGTGCCAGCGGGCTTGTTGTACCCAGTCAGGCCACGAGGACCAGTTATTTGGGTCATTAGAATTGCCGGAAGGGTCGGAATTCGGGCCAGCGCCGGAGCCGGGAGGGCCAAAGCCATTGGGACCGGAGTGCGCGCGGGAGCAGTGGTCCCGATCTCTTGGCGAGAAGAATGCTACGGTCCAACCGGCCGGGGTAGAGTCGGTTCCGTGAGAGGGGTTCAGCTTGTTGTCAGCAGGAGCAGCCTGTTGTGGCTCTTTCGCAGGGGCAGACGGAGTTTGCTTTTCGACTTCATCCTGTTGTTGCATCTGTTGCTGTTTCTCTAGTTCCTTGCGACGGGCCTCCTCGACTTCGGGCCAGCCTCGAAGGTTGAGGTTGCGGGAAACGGCAGAAGGCAAGCCGATTACGCCCTGCAGCGTTGTCGAGATGTGCGAGTCGACATGATTCTTCCACCGGATGAAAGGGTTCTTGGGGGGTTCCTCGTCACCTGCCATGATGGACTGGCGATGAAAGAAGAACGATTTGTTTAGGTGCTAACTCGGAGATATGAAAAGTTCGGCCTCTTTTTTCGGGATCGTTGGGGATTGACGGTGCTAGTCGATAATGTCGCTAGACACTAGAATTGAACCTCTCAGGTAATAAGAAAAGCCGTCATTTCGAAGGCAACTTGATTAAAGTCACCCTTAGTGTCGACAAGACTTCAAATGGGAGGAAGAAAAATTGTTTGGCAAGAAACGGTTGCGGAGTGAAGTGTGTGGAGGTTGGAGAAAGTCGGGAGAGAGAAACACCACTAGCTGACTGACTGATTGAATGATAGCAGCCTGCCCCAGCAGAGAGCGGCAGTCCGTGGAAACAGACGGGATGTCCTGATTCTGCGTGATTCCAGTGGCGGTTAACCCCGCCAACCCCCCATGCATCCCTGTCCCGAAGGTCGGGATAGTGCCTGTAACGCTGCACGTGAGCCCGTTTTGCCAACGCCATGCCACGATAGGACGACCATCGAACAGTTGCCGTTTGAAGATGTTGCTCGGTGCGACGAGGAGTTTCTTTCGTTTCTCAAGCCTGTGGATCTCGTGTGAGTAGATATGTGAGGATGAGCGCAGCAGATACTAGTTAGTGCCTAGGTAGCTACATCGCAGACAAGACACTGAAGCCTATCGATAGAACCAAGTGACCGAGGACGCTGTTCGGCCCGCGCTCTTGCGTCTTGGACCAAACGCGCACGGTATATAAATACCTCATAGAGAAAGCTCTGCAACTAGCCCTTAGGTGAGATGGCCGAGTTGGTTATGGCGTCAGGTTAAGGTCACCTTAACAGACAATTCCTGATGGGGCAACCCGCGTGGGTTCGAATCCCACTCTCATCAGCATGTTTTTTGCCCCTGTTTTCCGGCTTCCTTTTATATTTTTGTTTTAAACCGGCTTTCCAAAACTCCATTAATTCTTGATCTTCATTCATTCAAGCATCCCCTGCTCGGTGAGCAGACCTTTTCCACCATGAGAGCCTATATATGATATTTCAGCCATTTCTAGCTCATGAAATAATGTCCGGCAATGGCGATTCTCATCTTCAATTGGATGTTCTAGGCACAGGTTCGCAATTATCCCTACCAGATCTAGCCTTAAATGGTATCTGTAAATCCTGGATATATTCCGATGGCGAGCATGGGTTTAGTCTTCGAGATCATTGTCTCAGTGGCATTACCAGCCCACTGGTGGTTAAAATGACGTCGATGCGGTCACAGTCCCCGATCGCCTTACAATGACGGGTGAGGCTGCATCGGGTGCTGTTACTCGTGATATATCTTGGAGTAACTGCGCACACCTGCACGCAATCTTTCTCTACTAAATTGTTTTCTTCTGTTCCGCGAACCTGCAAGCGATAATCATGGTGCAGAAGCATGTTGTAATTGCGGGCGCTGGGGCAGCAGGAATGGTGAGGAAATGCTCCTCCCTTGCATCCGGCCTCTAAAATACTAACGACACATTCGTAGTCCTGCGCTGCCACTCTGGCGCAGCACCCAGATAAATTCAAGGTCACAGTCGTTGAGAAGGCATCAGTCACAGGAGGCCAAGCAACCTCCATACCCTTAGACCAGACCAAGTTCGGCGCCGACTGGATGAACAACGGAGTCCAGGGTGGCTCGACCATCTTCAAACACACCTTCAACTTCTTTCGAAAGTACGGACATGACCCTCAGGAAGTTCAGCTCCAGATATCCTTCGGCAAGGGGGAGGACCGCTTCTGGACCAACGTCTTCCCCAGTACCCTCGTTTCGCAGTTCTCGTCCGACATCAAAAAGTTCGGTACTTTCCTCAAGGTAATCAAGTATACCATGCCGGTGCTGGGACTGGTACCCATCCGTCTTATGCTCAAAGCTTTCCTCTTCAGCAGTGACTTTGGCGACAAGATGGTGTATCCACTCATTGCACTCTTCCTTGGCACCGGCAACCAGACTGCCAACGTCCCCTCTGCGATAGTAGAGCGGCTGTTCCAGGACCCCAATATGAAGCTCTGGGACTACGATCCTGATACGCTGCTCCCAAATCTTCCCACGATGGTGACCTTCGACAACCTTCATGATTTCTATGAGGACTGGAGGAAGGACTTGGTCTCAAACGGCGTCGAAATCCGACTGAACACTGAAGTAGCGGAAGTTGTCTCTCGAAGTAACGGCAAAGTCGACCTCAAGATACGCCCTTTTTCCGATAGCGTGTTATCAAAACCTCAGGAATCCATGAAAACAGAAACTTTCGATGAGATGGCCCTCTGCGTCTTGGCCGACGACGCTCTACGGATCCTAGGCGAATCCGCTACAGCCCGTGAACGGTTCGTGCTCGGAGGTGCCCGCTTCTACGACGACCTCACCGTCACGCACAGTGACAGTGAATACTTGGCCCAGCAGTACGAGACGACTTTCTCTCCTTCGCTCTGCGCAGAGCCCCAGTCGGAGGCCCAGCAGAAACGAGTCTCGTTCGCCAGGGGCGAGGATGGCGGGAAGGGATTTCGGCCTATGTACTACACCAAAAGCTACGAGTCGGCGCCCAAGAAGATTGAAATGTCCTTCGACTGCTCGAACTACCAGCATCAGTTTGGTAACGCGAACACTAGAGATTGCTCACCGGGCGAGCAACGGCAAGAATACGAGCATGTGTACCAGACGATATTCCTGGATAAGAGGCAGGAGAGACTGTGGACGAGTGGCCAGATTTCCAAGGACAAGATCGTCCAGGAGAAGTGGTGGCACCAGCTCGGCCATCGGTGGCAGCACTATCTCAAAGTTGTTCCCGGGATGATGTTTATCAACGGCAGGAACAATACCGTGTTCGCAGGGTCCTGGACCCTTGTGGTAAGTTCTGCTATCCGATGGCCAGATCGTTTCCTGTTCTCTCAGTAAGATGGGACGTACAAAAGCTGACACTGGGCCATTCAATAGAATATGCATGAACTTGCATGTGTGAGCGGTATCGCAGCGGCATATAGTCTCGGTGCGGACTATCTTAGATTCGACGACTTTGCAGAACGCTTCTTTGCTAAATATCTCGGCCTATCCCATGGAATGCTGTATACGAGGGAGGAAAATAGGAGGAAGCGAAAGGAGAAGGACAAATAGTTGTAATATGGCCGTGTGTCATCATGCGTAGATGTTCTTTGGCGCTTCTTCTCCGGAGGTTTGAAGTTAATAAATGAGTAGCTTCCAAAATGTAGCGTTAGGGTTGTCCGAAACCTTGTACTGTAATCCACAATTGTTGTATTAGTTATGTGTTATTTTGCCTTTTTCCCCCGCAGTCTGGGGAATTCACTTGAATGTCCATGGCCGGTGTCCTGAGTTAGTCGGTGATGGCGATAGAACACCTCCAGACTCGGTTTAATGATGCCCGGGAGTCCCCACTTGTATGCGTCAGCCGGGTCTTCTTTTAGACAGCTTGGAGAACAAGTCGTCTGATGTAGTTGATCTAGGCGGTAGATATTTTCTTATTCGCAACCCCAACCCTTCCCGTCTTCAATGCGGGGAAGCTTGCTTCTAGCTCCCCGGCAGTCCAACGGAAAGAGTCCCCATAATATTTATTCCTTCTCACCGATGTGAGTGGTCTTCTCACCAAAACCTGGTCATGTGAAACCCCTTCCTTCCTTTTCAAGCAAGTTGCTTCGTATTCATGAATACAAGCATGCAAGGGTCGTAGCTCGTACGTGGAGTTCGGGTGCATTTGGAGAAGGCACAATGCGGCTATCAACGCGAACCTTCCCTCATATCAAAGATGGCAAGATGGATGATGAATGATGTCGGCCGTGTCTAGCATCCGTTGGGCTTGAATTGCAGGATCGGCCACTGTGGCGTTTGCTAGTAGCTTGCCAAGCGAACCAAGGTGGGACTTTCTGGGGAAGCGGGCGCCACTAAACGTGGGGCAAGCAGAGCCTCCTCCACACCCTTCCCATCTTACAATGATCCTTCCTTCCATGGAGCGACAAGATTCCATTCGCCAATCCGAGATATCCCCTGCGGGCGAAAGGAATCCGCATCAGGCAGGATGCCGGCCACACCACAAACTCATTCACCACTCGGTAGAAATGTGTCCAGAAAAGCACTACCGGCGCTTCTCCGGAACCGCAACAAAGAGGGGCAGAGAAGTTGTTGATCCAAACCTATAGTCACTCACCTCTAGAGGGTGGACTGTGGTGCAATACACTGTACCGTAACGCAAGTTGGTTTGGTAACCTCGGCTAATGCTCGAGGGCTGTCCTGAGACTTGGTACCTACTCCGGAACGTTCTTTTTGGCTTGCAAGACTGCGCAACTAGTAGCCGTTGCGGTGTGCATTGCCAGAGGACTTGCAGGAAAAACCGATGTCTCATGCACACGAGTCTTACATACATGTTACAGTTTGTCGATGTAGTGGAACCTTTGCCTCCGGGTTCAAGATGGGCTTCGATAGTTGGCGCTAGACTAACTCCAAATGCAACCAAGCTTCACTGGTATCGGTATAATTTCTTCGCCTTTGCTATATACATACTCGACCAGTTAGTTTTGTGCCGACATGTACTGTGAAGTTGACCAGTCCGGGTTCTGTGTGTCTGGCCGGCACGAACATTTTCCAAGTCCTCCAATGCTTCTGGTTCGCAAAGCTTATATTTAAACGCTCCCAACTCCCGAGCTCACACTCAACCCCTCAGTGTTCTAGTCTTCCCCAAACGCCTTACTATATCAGCGCAACAGGGTAGACAAACCTTCTGCACCATGTCCGAGAAAGGGTCGCGTAAGTCTATGCATTGCCTATTTCCCTAAAACTAGTAGAGCGTGGATGAAACTGCTCCTTCTCCATGAAGCTATGCTAACCACTGTCTTAGGTCATGGGCCTCCTTGCGACGTCGAGAACGCCGTTGGTGGCATCACCTCCAAAGAACAGCGCCCTGAATCTCCCGTCTCCTACGATGAATTGCACGTCCAGTGTCCACCTCACACGACCGATCGTCGCCTTATGACACGCATAGACCTGCGAGTTGTCCCGTGGCTGTGCATCCTCTACCTGCTCGCGTTCCTTGACCGAGTCAACATCGCGAATGCTCGCTCATTCAGCCTAGTCGAGGACCTGGGCCTCACCGGTGTCCAATTCAACACGGCCCTGACCATCTTCTTCGTGCCATACGTCACACTGGAGATACCCTCGAATATTCTCATGAAGCGGGTCTCCCCTCGCATCTGGCTGAGCGGATGCATGATTGCCTTCGGCATCGTGACCACGTGTCAGGGTTTGGTTCAAAACTTCGGCGGCCTCATGACTACTCGCTTCCTCCTCGGGGTGTTCGAGTGCGGCATGTTTCCCGGGTGCTTCTACCTTCTCGGCATGTGGTATAAGCGCACTGAAGCGCAGAGGCGGTACTCCCTATTCTTCAGTTCCACCTCACTGGCCGGTGCCTTTGGTGGTCTTCTCGCCTCCGCCATCGGCAAAATGGATGGCATGCGCAACTACTCCGGCTGGAGGTGGATCTTCATCCTCGAGGGCGTCCTGACCGCAGTGGTGGGACTCGTCTTTCTCTTCACCTTTCCGTCGTTCCCCGAGCAGGCCAGCTGGCTCAGCGAAGAAGAGCGTGCCTACGTGCGCGCCCGCCTCGAGGCTGACCAGGGCAAGAACGCGGCCGAGAGGAAGATAGGTTGGCACGACATTGTGACCGTGATGAAAGACTACAAGATCTGGCTCGGGGGGTTCATGTACTTTGGTCTCATTGTCCCAGCGTACGGATACGCATACTTCTCCCCCGCTATTGTCACGACATACGGCTACGACGCTATCCACACGCAGCTTCGCTCTGTTCCTCCCTGGGCGGCGGCATTCGTCTTTGCCATGTTGATTGCCTACGTTTCCGACAAGATGGCTCATCGCTTTTTCTTCACCGTCGGACCAATATGTCTCTCCATCATTGGCTTCGCCATCCTTCTCAACGTCCACGACAACACCTCGGTGCAGTATTTTGCCCTATTCCTCATTTGCATGGGAACGTACTCGGCAATGCCAGTCATCATCTGCTGGTACAACATGAACCTCGGAGGCCATCACCGCAGGGCTATTGGCGTGGCGTGGCAGATCGGGTTCGGAAACATCGGCGGGATCATTGCGACCTACTCGTTCGTCTCGTCTGATGCGCCCGAGTACAGGATGGGGAATGCGATCTGCGTGAGCTTCATATGCCTGAGCGCTGTTTCGTGTATTGCCTATGCGGCGGCAATTACGTGGGAGAATAGGAAGAAGAGGACGGTGGATGCCAGCACGCTGACCGATGAGGAGAGAGAAGAACTGGGTGATTTGAACCCGAGCTTCAAGTATCTGCTCTAGGCTATCGATCATGATTGTCCACCTGGCAGAGGAGCCCTATACTTTGGCGCCCAGACCTCGGGACTACGAGGAGTCGGAGCCAGTAGTATCCACGCTGACCTCGTCAGCGTCTCTCACTGTGTCGGAAAAGAATAAAGCACACCATTCATGGGATCCTCCCGGAGTTGTAAATGAAGTCGAATTTGTGATGAGAAGTAATTGAAGCAGCCATTTTCCTGACTTTTGAAATCAACCTCGATCCCAAGATAACAGAGATCAGGATGTGGAAGTAAGTGATGAAGGTTGTGGCACGCATTAGCCCCCGCCTGCGGATTCCATGTCGAGCCAGGGACTTCTATACACACCACACCAACCGCCATGCTTTCAAACAACTCCCAAGGCAGACGACAGCAAGCATACACCGTGGATGAGCGAAGACGCCGAGCCCGGGATAGGTATGGGACAAGACATGAGCGATCCCCCGCTCGTTCACGGACATCACCGCAACGTCTGGGGCAGATGCTGCTGACGAAGGCGGAACGGCATAAAAGGATCATAATTCCGCAACATGTTTACCGTTGTATGCGCCAGATCAGCAATTACGTTCTGGTGCTGGTCGAGAAGATGTGTAATATCGAGTAGGAGGTCCGGAGACAGAAAAACCACGGGTGGCTCTTCTGGCTCGGCTTGAAGGACAGAACGGACCTGCGTAGGAAACTCGCAAGGGGAAAAAGTATGTTGTCAGATTGCTTTCAGTGCCTCCTCTTGATGGGACACAGTACAGAAATGTACATTGCCGGTTGTTTCTTCATCCCTATCATGCTGAACCCCCTAAAGGCAGCGTCTCACCGTCGTTATGGCCTCGGCAGCTAACACCATAGACATCGTCTCGCATCGGTACGCAGCTTGATTCTCAAATACAAGTTCCACGACACGACTTCAGAGGCCAGGGGATTCCTTTTGATGAAGCAGAAAGAGCTGAAAGCTGCCTTTCTTCGGTTTGCCTCTGATCGACTCTCCAGGAGGAAAAAGTCCACCTCCATCAATAAGCTATACAAAACAGTCGACGCCGGCGGGCTCAACGGTCTAGTTTATGCTACCCAGCCGGGGTCTTATTGCTCGGATAGCGACATCAGCTCAGACTGTCGCTCTGGGACAAGACACGAAATGCCCACCACCAGCCCACTACGGTTGTGGCCCTACTGCTACTCCCATTGCCGAAAATGCACGCCGGAAACCCGCCAAGAAGTCACAATGCCGCCGAAATCAATCAAGTTACGCAAACAATGCACCAGCTGCTTATACAGGCCAACAATGGGTCACCAACATACCCCCTCCAGATGACCCACAAACTACCATGCATCCAGGCCAGCAGACGTACGCCGGATTCTCCCCTTCTAAAGAGTATTCGTA
Organism: Zalerion maritima; assembly: GCA_022664585.2. Classification (NCBI taxonomy): domain Eukaryota; kingdom Fungi; phylum Ascomycota; class Sordariomycetes; order Lulworthiales; family Lulworthiaceae; genus Zalerion; species Zalerion maritima. The sequence goes on from JAKWBI020000009.1 coordinate 11,092, forward strand.
AGAGCATTGGGAAACCCCTAGTATTACCTACCAACAAAATTATCAGCAACAGCAACAACAACAACAATAAGCCGATCAAAGTGGATACTGCCAGCCCCGAGGAGAAGAAGCAGGTTCCCAACCTCATCACCGTCCAGGTAGAGCCGAACTCCCAAGACGAAGACGAAGGTGCCAAACAAGCGACCGCTACACATCTCCCAAAACCTTCCCTGCCAACACTGCCCCTCACCATAGCCCTAATCATTCTAACCACCTCATCCTCCCTCTTCCCGTTCCCACCCCCCCTCTGCATCCGCCCAAACCTCCTCTAGGATCAGCAACGCGGGCTCTAGGTTCTACTCTTGCAAAGCCCCCCTCTCGTCGCGGGAGCTCCAGGGGCAGGAAGTGAGAAAGCAGCGATACCCTGCGGTATTCCCGGCTTCGAATCTTTCCAGGGCTCTCTCTCTCTCTCTCTCTCTCTCTCTCTCTCTCTCCTCTTCTTCTTCTTGTTTTTATAATAATGTACATTAGTACAAACGAGCACACACTACCCCCCCGGTTCCCATTCGTCGAACGGCCATGGTGGACATGATGTCGTATCGTACACGATGCTTCATAACGAAAGACAACCCTACGCCCCACGCAACTAATGACCGGCGAGGTAACGAAGGCGGCCACGCAGCGGCTAGTCACGCGGCCCCACGACAGAAGACAGAAAAAAAAAATCTCTCTTTGTTGATTTTGATTTTACTTTACCCAAGTTGGCGATAATTATCCACCACATACTTTGTACGATTATTATCTACGTTGATATTATATGTACGCCGGAACATATTATTAGCACTAATGATGGCGGGCTTAGGTTCCAGCAGCATAAAAGCAATATATACATATTACTGCGATTTAGTAATGGCATATTGTATTACTGTACGTCCATTCAAGTTCCGCATATTGGTCTAAGCTCGGACTTGTTATACTTTACTAGATTCGGATTGTTTGCCCAATATAAAATATAACTCGTAATATTTATGATTTTGACCTCGGCCTTCGAAAGTGGGTAAATGGCACACCCCTTGAAACGCCGAGACGCTTCCTAGGGAATTCTCGACCAAGTGGCATTTGTGCTCCATCTGACTGGGGCTCTCCATATGGATGTAAAATTATGTTTCTTTCTCCCAAATATACCCCAATACTTACAAGTTAGATGAGATTGTGGACCTCGACATGCCTTTATAGCTACCTAGTTTAATAACCTATTTTAATGCACCCAGGGCAGATGAAACGCGGATCCCTCTTGAAATCGATAAATTGTGTGCAGAACACAGGAGTGTACCGCCAGCGCCGTAGAAAATGCTGGATAAGAAGAAGCTCGACGCCAAAAGCTGTCGACATGACATACAATACGCAACTCCTTGGTTCCAAAAGTATAAAAGACAGGTGGTAGGCACTAGGCAGAAATATGAGTCGAGGTACGATAAGAGCCCAGAAAGAGACTAAACTTAGACAACTCCCCAAGCTCGATCAATGGGAAGGCTGATACCATTGAGGGTGCGGGCTTGGTCGCTGGCAAGGAATGCGATCGTCTTGGCAACTTCGAGGGGAGTGATGGTGGGGGTCCCATCATCGGACGAATTTGAGGAGGGGCACTGAAGAGCATGTACGGGTCTACGAATGTGCATGGTAAGTAATTCGTCCATCAATTCCATGCTGCTCATAGAGCAAGGAGAAACTCACTCGACCTGCGCAAAGCCATTCAAGTCAAAATTATTCTTCCCCTCGGCAATCGCTTTTCCAATGCTCGAGTCGATTGAGCCTGGCAGAACTGCGTTGCAACGAATTCCTTCATTCCTGAAACGCCAGGCAACATTTTTGGTCGCTCCGAGCTATCAAGAATGTCAGTATCAAACACTTTGGCTGATAAATTAGCAGCATAGATGTGTCGAGACTTACCAATCCGTGCTTGGAGGACGTATATGCGATTCCAGCAACAGCGCCGCTGATACCGGCCGTGCTGGCAACGTTGATGATGACGCCGTCCTTCTTCTCCCTCATGAACGGAATGACACCTCTCATCATCTTGACCGGGACTGTGAGGTTAAGAGCAATCACCTTGTCCCACTCCTCGTCGTTGATGCCGTCGGCGCTGCTAAATGAGTCCATGATGCCGGCAACATTGACAAGAACGTCAATGCGAGATCTATTGGGCGAGAAATTCAGTCGTCTGTCAGCGACACACCGCCATAGCATTTCCAGCTTTACTTGGGTTTACCTACCCGAAGCTGTGGAGGCAGATATTAATGCCCTCCTGGCATGCGTGGGGGAGCGTCAAGTCGTCCTTGTGGAAGTGAAAGCGTCCATGGTCGTCTTCTCTTAGGAGCTCGTAGTTGAAATCGCTGGCATCGAGCCCGAAAACGGAAAACTGGTGAGCGAGGAGCAGCTGTGTGCAAGCGAGGCCGATACCAGAGGAGCACCCAGTGACGATGGCAACCTTTCCGAATCCGACGGGGTCGATGGTGTTCGGGGGGACAAAGAGGGCGTCTGGTGAAGTATTGTACAACATGGTGACTTCCTTCTCTCCTGACTTATATGTTATGAAAAATTCCTGATATATGATGTCCCAAAGGCTGGGTATATGATGATTGTAGACTAGGGAAGCTCGGATCTCAAGCACCAGTTCTGAAATAAATGGAGCCAAAGTTCAGAGGTCAAAAACCATAAGACTTCTGGATTGGTTTCTCGTCGTCGTCGTGATGGTTGGCGTTGCTTTTCGGTATCCAACCCCGAGCGCTGAGGAGCAACTTTTATTGTGCCCGAACGGCAAAATGTACAATGGCTGACGCCGATAATAATAGTACGAAAAATATCGACAGATGTTGTCACAAGGATGCAGGAGCTACCTTTGTGGCTTGGTATGACAGGAAGGAAGGAAGGGACAGGTCGTGGTCCTTGCTGCGTAGACGGTACAATGTAAAGATAATGTTCAATACAGTTCTAAAGATCAGCTGCGAAGGAAAGAACCACAAACACGGGAAGAAATGCATGTGGGGAAAGTGGGAGAAGGCGCCATACTTATGGATGAGGCGCCAAGGTTGGAAGAGCCAAGGAGGTGGAAACGGGGTTTGTTGACTTCAGGACAGCAACAAGGCCACGGTACATTGAGAAGGGAAACATGAAATTGGTGCATGATGTACAGCAACTTGCCTCATCTTGGTACAAACTTGATCCAAGGTCAGACTTTCCCTAGCAGTTGAACTCGTTGGACGGGGAGCCAAGCGAGTACCATCAGGTCAAACATTCATGGATTGAACGTCCTCATCAAAGTCAGTGTTAAATGACTGTAATGGTGTCTGGGATGGAATCTGCTCTCTGGAACACGGCCTGCTCCTGCGAGAGGAAGCCACGTCCTGCAAAACATCCAATCATGAGTCTCGATAAAGTTCGCGCAAGAGGAAATCACGGATGAATCTCGTGGATCGTCAAGGCTGGGTGTTTCTGGTCAGATATTCCGTTCACGGCGTATGTTTGGTTCGCCAGCCTAGTGTGCAACCACCCTACCCCGAGCGGGATATATCCACTACTGGCATATGTGGTTGGCGGAGACCGGAGCACGGAGCGAGCTGATGGAGGGCCGGTGGGTCCCGGGAAACGTTGGGGACCCAAATGTGGCATGACGAAGGCTCACCTCGCGGCTTGACATCTTGACCGAGATTATTCCCTCCTATTCCCAATACCCATATATTCCACAATAAGGGAAAATGACGACAGAGGCTGCGTGAGGCAATGTAGGACGCGGGATGGAATGTTGCGCGACGCCGCATCCAACTGGGGAGACTACTGGGGAGACTACTGGGGAGACTACTGGGGAGACTTCTGGACAAGTCTCCAGTCACCTCTGTTCATCAACCTGAGCTGTAATATTTCACATTCTAGCAAAGGCCCCCTGGGGAAAGCATGGGGATAGCATGGGGAACGCATGGGGAAAGCATGGGGAAATTTTCCTATTGTAACCGCAGAGATCCCAACATCACTCGACTTTGAGAGACCTCGTGATGGACAGGAAATCAAATCCCCCTTTCTCCTAGAGTGACAAATCAATGGAGATAATGTATGGAGGCAGCACCACGAATTTGACAAAGAGAAAATGTATAAGGGACTGATGGATTCTCTAGATGCTACCCCCCAATTCTCGGTTCTCATGATCATCAAAGGCTCGACTCGTGGGGGTGGCTGGCAAGAAGGAGACCGTGACTGCTCATGCAAGGATGTTGGGATCACCCCACTTTCCTTCTGACATTCAAGTTATCTGCACCTGCCGCCGATTACATACAATTGCCAGTCCCTTTTCAATGTTAAGAGATGGGACTCGCCGTGAATATCATCCCACTTCCAAGTGGCCGGGCAGACACGGCTTTCAGAAAAAGCACCACCGTTCAAAACAAATATCTCGACTGTTATTGTGATTCTTCTCTTTTCTATGTCCCCGGATAGTCCGAACTTAAATTTGAACGCCCATTCATGTATTCTTTCTCCGGTCGCCACCCTCGCCTAGTATGCGGACTCGAGTGAAATCCATTCAGCTACACCATCGAAACGCCAACAAAATAAGCCCTCGCACAAGAAATCCACTATGGCGGTTCTCATTCTACAACACGGCCTCCAAAGCCAACTGGTGGCCTCTTTCCATCATTTTCGGGCACAATAGCCAGCGCTTTGTAAATCTTGCCCATGCCGCCTGGCCCTCTGCTTACCAGTCTATTCCAGGCTCCCATGATCTCCTTTCCCTTCTGGGACTCCATACCAGACTTTTCGGCCAGTATTTGAGCCCGGTCCTCCCCTCCCATGACCTCGAGAAAGTCTGCCTGCTCAACAGGCCCATGAACTTCAACCCCTTCGCTCGTTCGCAAGGCCGATTCTGTGATTGCACTGAAGTCTACGTCCGCGCTGATATCGACGAATCCGGGCTCCGCGAACGGATTCACCCGCTTGTGTTTCCTGATGCCTCGCAATGAGTTGACTGGCACCGAGCCGTCGCCAGGACCGTAGTCCAGAATAAGAGCTGCGCCGGAGGGCTTTAGCTTGGGGTGAGCCGCAGATCCACCGATACGCGAAGCGATGTTCGAAGAGAAAAGGGCTGCATCAGAACTTATTTCGATGGTTGCCTGCTCTGTATTTTTTAGTGATCGGTAGCGCGACGACGTCTCAGGTAGATAGAGGGAGTGCCGAGTTGGGGTTTTGGCGAGGTGCATTTGGAAGTCTGGTGGTGGACCATTACGTTCGGATGTCGGAGTATGCAGGGATTCATGGGTCGAGCCGAGAGGACTCGGCGAGACTAGGAACTCTCGCCATTCCATTGTTGGGCGGATGGTTTTGGACGATGGGGCAGTTAGATCTGGAGGCGAGTCCGGTGATTGAGATGCCCCTCGGGTGGGAGGAACAAGATGGCTCTGGAATACGTGGATTGGGAGGGCATCGAAGAACTCGTGGGCTACAATGAAAGGCATTTTCTCCGGTGCTGTAGTATTGTGAATCAGTGATACAAGGCCCTGATTGCTGTTGAGATGTAGGAGGTAGCACATACATTGAGGAATAGACCTGGCTGTTTCGGTCCAAACGATTGGTACGTGGAAATGCTTGCACATGCTATGATATCCAACCTTGGACTCCGTCATTGGTGTGCCCTCGCCACAGAGAAGGTTCTTCTGGGCCATCCTTAGATCCGGACTAGCTTCTACCATGTAGATAGCATCCAAGCTGTCTGTCATTCCCTTGAAGTGCCGGAGTGTCTAATTTGACCAGTCAGCATCAATCCCGGAGGCGCAATTGCATCTTCAGAGGTAATTATACCACGTACTCGAAGCATGTCATCCATCAGAGTCCCACGGCCCGGCCCCATCTCGATGAGCTCGACGCCCCGATTTGGCCGGCCCTGGGCCATCCATTCAGTCACAAACCATACCCCAACAAGCTCTCCAAACACTTGTGAAATCTCGGGAGAAGTGACAAAGTCGCCTTTCAAGCCGAACTGGTCCCTCTCCTTTTCCAGGGCGCCTGAGTAGTATCCACCGAGGTCCGAGGTCAGACACATGCGCATGTAGCTGGCTAATGGTACAGGACCAGTCGCCTGGTTAATTGAACATTAGTTTGTGAACACATGAAAATACTGGTGAAAGACTCATACAGTTATTGTATTTGCAAGTTGTTTGGCAAGCGGTGTAGACCATTCTCTACCACTATCATTCCGTGATGCTGTCGTGGATAAGTTGCGACGAGCTCTTGTATATGCTGACGGCCATGGTTTATAAAACAATGAGGATACGCCCCTCAACCCGCAACGGGGTGAGAGTGCCAGCCGATACCGCATTTTAAGATGGAGATGAAGAGAAAGGCGAGAAAAAAGTTCAACTGTTGGTTTTATCCATCCTCAGACCGCCTTAAAAAGTTGTTGGGACTCAGATAGCTACAAAGAGGTATGAAGATCCCCTGGCGGGAAAAAGCAACTTTGGGATCAATAGCTGCAGGCGGGGGTCCCTTCCTTTATTCCAGCGCGTACGAAGATGTGACGTTCGAGAGGGTATAGAGACGTTCAGGATTAGGGAGTGCAGCTAGCTGGGCGAGCTGCGAACTATGTGGGGTAGATTTAGCCTCCTCTAGCCAGACTCCTGGGTGTGATGTCATTATTTACCTTCCTTCGATGCGCTAGGCCTCGGTGGATCACTCCAATATCTTCCTCTCCAGTTTCCAAGGTGCCGACAAGGCTGAAATACCACCACCTCTAGCATCTTCCCATATTTCCATATCGCACCAATATTATCAGGCCCTGTACTGTCACAGATCGCGCAATTTCCACCAGACAACACGACGCTTCACCACGCTCGCCGACAACCGAACCCGCAATGGCCAGCAAGGCCTCCCGCTGGGCAGACACAGCCGAAGACGCGGCCCACGAAGCGAATCGCAAGCGCGAAAAAGAAGAAAAAAAGCGTCTCAGGGCAGCAGAGAAAGCACGCAAACTCGAAGCCGAGCGACAAGCCGCCGAGGCACGAAAACGCGCAGAGGTAGAATACCACGAAGACGATAGGCCTGCTAAGAGGAGAAAAACAACGCCTCCTGGAGATGGAGATGCCAATGCTAGCAAGAAGAAAAAGGACGAACCTGCCAAGCTGCTGAAGTTCCAGGCGCCTCCCGTGACGCCAAGTCGCAGCGTGGACAACTACGACAAGCTGAATGACATCGAGGAGGGCGCATACGGCTGGGTGGCGCGGGCTAAGGAGATCGCGACAGGGAAAGTTGTTGCGCTCAAACGGTTAAAAGTCGATCCCACGGACAGGAGCGGGCTACCCGTGACGGGCCTGAGGGAGATTCAGATATTGAAGGACTCTAGCCACCGAAACATCGTCGAGCTAAAGGAGGTAGTGACGGGTAAACCCACGAGTGGCATCGAGAGTATATTCCTCGTCCTTGAGTTCGTCGAACACGATGTAAAAACAATTCTAGAAGATATGCCAGAGCCGTTTCTCGCGTCCGAGGTAAAAACGTTGCTTTGGCAGCTCGCGGCGGGCGTGGCTTATCTTCACGATAACTGGATATTACATCGCGACCTGAAAACATCGAACCTCCTCCTCAACAACCGCGGACAGCTCAAGATTGCCGATTTTGGCATGGCACGCTACGTCGGTGACCCGCCGCCGAAACTCACCCAGCTGGTCGTCACTCTGTGGTACCGCGCGCCGGAACTGCTGCTGGGCGCAACAACCTACGGCCGCGCGGTAGACATGTGGAGCGTAGGCTGCATATTTGGGGAGCTTCTTACCCGGGAACCCTTGCTGCAGGGCAAAAACGAAGTTGAAGAGATCACAAAAATATTCGAGCTCTGCGGGATGCCCACGGACGAGACATGGCCTGGTTTCCGTAGGTTACCAAACTCTCGGGCGTTGCGTATTCCGAGGTCATCTTCCTCGTCGAACCCCCTGGCCACTGGATCGGTTATACGCGCAAAGTTCCCTCTCTTAACAAAAGCGGGTTGCGACCTGCTTAATGGGTTGCTGAGTCTTGACCCGGAGAGCAGACCCTCGGCGAAGGACATGCTGGCACACGAGTACTTTATTCAGGATCCCAAGCCAAAGCAGGAGGCAATGTTCCCCACCTTCCCCAGTAAAGGGGCTCAAGAACGTAGAAGGCGGAGGGATACGCCTAATGCTCCGGGTAGGGGGCAGAAGGCTGCGGAGTTTGGGTCGGTGGATTTCAGCGGTATTTTCACGGGCAGGGAGAGAGAGCTGAAGGGGGGTGGGTTCCAGCTCAGGGTTGCTTGAGGAGAGTCGCCAACTGACGGATCATGCCCGATTGAATTAAATAACCATGGAGCTGTGGGTTGTCACAGGGCGGCGCTGGCACGTTGAAATAGGATGATTATGATGGCCATTGGTGGCAGACGGGATGCGGCGCATGCCTACGGATGCCATAGTGATACCCGAACGCAAGCACTTTGCAGCTCTTCAATGGTGAATACAACATTCCAACCACCGAGTTGCGGCGTCTATATCTTCAAGACCTTCCTTCCTTCCTCCCATGCACAATAACGCCCAAAAACAACTCGTATAGATAAGCAGGCATTACGTGAAAGACTCGGACTAACGTAGTCGGGGCGGGGAAAAGGAATTATTCGTTCACTAAAGTGCTCGAGACACCGAGCACTCGGTACAGATGTAGAAACAAGGCCATCACCACTATGACCTTGACAAGCTTGGTCGGAAGCTCGGCACCGGCTGAAGGAGCACAACGGGGCCGGCCGCCAGACACATCCCTTGAGACTAGCTGATATGCACGAGCGTTGCAACTGAGCTCTAATGATAAGAGCCCTTGTTCTTCTTCATCCTCTGGGGTGTGCCTGTCTTTCGGCGAATGTGCTTCTTGCTCCTTTCCACCCCGTGCTGTTTGGTTGGTGGTGACGATGACGAGTCGTTTCTGCAGGTCTTCTGGCCTGCGCCTCCATCCTCCCCTTCGAGTACGATCCAGAAGACTAGGTGAGAAATTCAACCGCCGAAGCAATTGATTTGAGCCGTTTAGCTTCTTCCTTTTCGGGACAATGAGGCCTTCTATCCGCGCGGTACTATTTCTAGAGCTTCTTTCACCAGTATCTATGTCACCATGCATTCTCCACAGAAGGGGAGCTCAAACGAATCCATCCTAGCTTTTATTTTTATTTTTTATTTTTTTAATCCTACTCCGATCGTTTTTGTTCCTAAAAATTATGACTGATCAACCTTGGTGCATCTGCCGATCTCTCCTCCCTCGGTGACAGGAACTGTGCCAGTGTTTGGCCTGATCATTAGTATATCTCAAATTAGGTCATATGCGAGAGAACAAAGCAACAACTCCCACAATTATAGTAGAGCAGTACGATAAAAAATCCGCTAGTCCCAGCTTAACTAGGGAATGGGAATCGGCTTAATTTTTTCTGGCTCTCGGAAGTTTCTCTGTCCATGGGTGATCCTTGATTTGTATTTTCCCCTGAGGTTTGCGCCAGGCCAGTGGTTGAGAGTCCGGAGTACGGACACACAAACATGGGGCAACAGTGAGGCAGAGTATACGTATGCAAACAAAATTAGGTTTGGGGGAAAAAAAACCCCTTCCCGGGGACCTTCATCTGTACTAGTAGTACTGTACAACCCCTGTCAATTATTACGACCCTGACATTCGGGAACCTACCCATTGGCCTCTTCAACACCTCTGCTGACAATGCTTTTATCCCCATTGGTTCCCCCCTTCGTGACTATATGTAGCTTGCGTAGCTTATTTCCCCTTCCCCTCATGCGTACGTACCCTACGTACACATATAGTAAACACAAGCATTTAAGCCTCAAATTCAACGCCACGGGGAACGTTGTTAGTATGCTTTTGAAACACAATGACGAGGTACAGTAGCTCAGACGAAATAAAAACACAGCTCAGAAAGGCAGGAAAAACCCACACCAACAAGGAAATGCACGGTTTCCATCATAGACTTCAAGGACTAAGACATCCACGCGTCCTTCTCTGCGATGATCAGGCCGTTTCTAGACGCCACATGCACCCCCCCCCCCCATCGTACGTCTCTATGAGAGGAAAAGCTTCGCTATCGTAAGTATCGATATGAGACGTTAAGTATATGTCCGTTCGTTGGGCCAGATGGCAACTTGAGAAGGACAAAAGAAGCATCCCGAGTCCCAACGTAGGACCCCAACTGCCGTCTTGTCGCGCGCGCTTTGTACACACCAGAAAATATATCAGGCTAACACAGCCCGATTTCATGACAAAAGAGTCCCCACCCATCATCTAGCCATAGCCGCTCGGGGACCTCAGACATTCTCCGATTCCAACCGGGAAACGAACTGCCCGTACTTCACGACGTACAGGTTCTTTCTGTTCCCCTAGCCCCTACGGCACGATTACACACCCTTGAGTAATATTTAGATCTATTGATGCTGTCTTTGTCTGGCCTGCGCTGGCAAGGCACAATTCTGCCTGAGCGCCATGAATCTTTATGATGCTGAGCCACGGTCCCGTTGTCGTAATCTTATTCGTTCATGATAGTCTGGTCCAAACCAAACATCTTTGCTGCGCAGGGTAGCAAAGGACTTTGACGAACGAACCGACAAGCCCTATTCATCACTGACCCCCAAGATTCCTAAGGTTCCCTTCCCACCCATGTGTTGCGTTGAGATGATGATTCTCAAGGTACCCCAGGCACACCCCACGAGTATCGCATATAAGATGGGGCTATACACCCCCGCGCCTATGAATTTATCCTCTATCTGCACTCGTGGCCTTTCTCATTCCTTCGTTCCCGCGTCTTCTTTGCTTATTGTCAGTGTGAACACATTAGTATCATTCTTATTTTCAGCCCAGCCGCGAGGATACTTTGGAGACGTGGTAGCTCGCTCTATCGAAAGGGATATCCTTATTGTCTAACCTATGCGTAGCTTAATTTCATCATGGCCCTCTCACAAAGCCCCACGTTAACTCTCAAGCTGATCTGGGTATACCAGATACTCTTCGTCCTAGCTGGTATGTATTCTTCGACTGCTTCAGGCGCTCCAAATTTCAGCATAGGAGTATCACTAACCCTTCACAGTCGCTAGTTTCGCCCTGGCAGATACCGATGACGACGAAGATGATTCCGATCACGATGAGAATTCTGGTGCCCTTTCTACCTCGCTCAAGGCGACCCAAACCGTTGGCACAACATTATATTCTTCAGTAGCGGGAGCCTTCGCGACAGCTACTGGTAACGCGGAGGCCAGCGCAGGCGGCGATGGAGACGGGGACGGAGAAGGAGAGGGCGAAGGGTGGTACGAGAAGCTGATCGCCGCTCACGGGATCGTAGGCGTTGTTGCTTTCGCTGTGATGTTCCCTCTAGGCGGCATCATCATCCGACTCCTGAAGAATAGCCTCAAGAAGCACGCCGCAATGATGCTTGCCGCGTATGCTTTGGCGCTGTTCACTCTTGGCACCGGAATCTGGATCGCCCAGGAGGAAGGCGACTTGGAAGAGGAACATTCCATCATCGGCATCCTCGTCATCGCAGGCCTCTTTACCCAGCCCTTCACTGGTTACCTCCACCACAAGCTCTTCGTTCGGACCGGAGGCCGCACGTCCGTCTCGTACGCCCACATGTGGATCGGCATCCCTCTCATCACTGTTGGCATCGTGAACGGCTTCTTGGGTCTCAGGCTAGCCGAGAAGGGGACTTCCCTGCAAATCGCATATGGCGTAGTCACCATCCTTATCTGGATCGCGTGGATGGCGGTCTCCATTTTTTCTAGCCGGGGGCGAGGCCGTGCAGCTGCGGCTGAGAAGGAAAATGTCGGCATGCAAAAGATGGGAGTCCAAAATCGTTCTGGTGCTGAAAGCTACCCCGAGAGCAATGGGGCTCCGTCAGCCAACCACCCATATGGAACTTCGTCACATCCCGTACAGCATCAATAGGGTGAGTATGTGTAATATACTCATCAAGATGCAAACGAAGGTGTCAAGGCACCTAGGGGGGGCAGTCTAGGAAAATAGCTAGTGTCGTGAGGGCTGGCTGGATGGGGCATATTGTTGCACATGAGGGTTTGAAGCGATGGTAGCGAGTCGAGTCGTACGGAACGAGGATTACGGGTGCTCAACCACTCAGGCACTCTGAGGGAAGGAAGGCCGAGCGGGCCAAACGTCGCTCGTGGTGCTGCTTCCGATGTGCAAGGAATTTGTCGTTGTAGGTTTGAATACGTCTGTATACGGAAGGGGAACGGACAACATCGGCCTAACATTATAGATCTCTCATACTCGGCCCAGTTCCGGATTTTGTCAAGGCTGAGCGACACCACAGTATATAGATCATGGGGATTTTTTTGTAGACTAGCAGAACAACTCCTTGTATTTTTATTTTTATTTTTATTTGCCCATCTCCGCCGGTTGCAGAAATGCAACGAGTTTCGGTCCATCAGTAGGTACTACTTGGATGGCGATAATTTAAGCTGGTACGACCTTCATCTACATGGCCGCCCACTACCTGAAGTGTGTGGGAGTGAGTCAGTTCTTGGCCAGTATTCAAGCAGGTTGTTGTCATCGTTATTGCAATTTTGTGCGAGTTGAGCTGTGCTGCTCTAGATTTGTGCAGTCCACATATACTGTATGTGGTGCGTGCACAAGAGTTTAGACTGTCTGGGGTCTCGACACATTCCAGATGCCAAACCGGGTCCGAAGATAGCAATGAAGCAGTTCAATCGCCCATGGTCACTACTGCCAAGACAACTTGTTATTTCTGAAGTTGAGGTGTTGGTGGTTGTTTGGTCGATCCTAGTTTCGGTGGAGTACATGGTCATGCTCGTTTGGACATTCATGCAGATTTGGCTCTTTTGCCCCGGAAACCGTGAGGGGAAAGTTGTCGCCGTTGGCGGGGGGGTGAGTACGTGGTGATGTGCATGCATGATATATAGATAGCATAAACAACGCTGCCTCCTGCGGTTGGCAGCTTGGCAATATGTTGGGAGCTGAGAGTGGTGGCATTCGGCAGAGCCAGGCAAGCTAGGTAACGTGTTCTGACCAAAAAGGATTGACATTGAGGCTGTGACATCTAAAATTACTCTTATTTTTGGGTGTGCTGAGAGCTGGTTAACCTTCCTTTGCTGGTCTCCGCTGGTGTGGATCTTGTCAGATTGTGGAATTTTGCGCTGCTGGCATGTACAAGTTTGAAGCAACGGATTCTCGTTCTCAGGACTCTCCAAAATCCATCCGAGCTTTTTGCGAAAATGGATGCACGGTGATCGCCTGCTGCGTAGGCTTCCAGTCGTGCCTGCTCTTGACGGAGCCGAGTATACACAGTACTTGCCACACTGTTAGAAGGTGCTTGTCAAGCGTGCTTGAACTCGTAAAGGCAGGAAGTATCCACTTGGATAGGCTTGGGAGGAAAGGCCCGCTCACTAAATACGATCGATCATCAAAGCGACCGGGGTTTGAGCTGGCAAGCCCGGCGCCATCCAGCCAATTGCGGCCTCACAAAGCACAACAGGGGGTGGGTCCAGCTCACAATAAGTGCCCTTCTCCGGCGCCACAACATGCCCTTGCCCACCCGTGTCCTGTGGTCTGCCGGCCTGCATGCTCGTAACCATAGCAAAAATCTCCCATGGCTGCGGCGTCTGGCTTCTCTCTTTCTTTCCCCTTTCACCCTCGCTCAGGCTGCCTATCCCATTCGTTTAGCCCTTTTTTTTTCTTCGTTCTGTTCGCTACATTCGCTTTTTAAATAATACTATACTCTCCCATACATACCCTAATACTGATACACCTTCGCCCGTTTTTCCTTTGGCTGAGGGAAGACTTGAACTCACCGAGTAAACGCGAGGAACACGCGAGTTGCTGCGGCTAGAAACCATTATTGGTTTTTTTTTAATTGGCATCTCGCCCCAAGCACAACCCAACAAAGGTCGGCAAAAGGGGCTTCCCTCGACACACACGCCTGAAGAAAAAACCACGACTGGTTGTTCCCAGGACTCGGCTCAACAATACCTAGACAACCTATTGAACGTGCAATTGTCGACATTTGTACAAGCGTAGTTTGGTAAACTCGAAGAACAATATTTGCGACTCGAACCGATTCTCTGGATCCCTTTAACCACGGCCATTACTGAGCCTCAATTCCACCAAGCCTACCAGGGCCCCGTCTCTCAGGCTCACCTTTTCATTCCACAAACCACTCTCCCGATATCGTCCCTCTCGATTGAAATTCAAGATGCATCCAGCAAGATCTTTCTCGCAGGTTGCTGTTCTCCTACTGGGCGTTTCCACTATAACTGCAGCATGGCCGAATTTCCTGCCGCCGATGGATGCCCTTGTCGCACGACAAGACGATGGTGAAGGTCAGTTGGTGCACTCAAATCTGCTATGTTTGTGGATCTCGCACTCCCGACTGTGTGGATTGCGGACGCGGGTACCACAAGTCTGATGTGCAAACACTAACCTTAAAAATAAAATAGATTCCACAACAACAGCAAAGGCAGCCCAGACTTCGACAGCTGACGCGGACTCCTCCACAATCACCTCCAAAGCGTCCCTCACGACTGGAAATCTCAATACAGCAACGTTCAATTCTGACGACACAGCCACGACCGGCAGCGGCAATTCGACCAGCAAGAAGACTTTCGACTCCCGCTCACCTGCCGGTGGTGTATCCATGATTCAACCTATTACGACTACTATGGTGCTTTACAAACTCGGTGATTACGCAACTTTCAGCTGGAACTACACCAGTCTACTTGCCAGCCCAACTGCCGTAGATGTTCTTGCCGTCGATTCTTCCGCGTCCCAAACTCACACACTCACACAAAACATGACTTTTGAGATCCCCGCCTCATATACCTGGGATACGGAGGCCTACCAAGATAAACATGCTGTTTCCAAAGGTCTGCGTGTGGCTGAGTATACCCTCTATATTTACGATAGCGAAGGTGAACCGACGGGAACTGCTGCTGCCGGTTATCTTGCTCCCTACAACTCGCTGAACTTTGGTATCTACACACCACAGCCCTACGAACCTCTCGGATCTTGGGTCTGCGCTGTGTGTAATTCCGCGCCTGGAAAGGCCAGCGCTGCAGGACTTGCAATCACCCTTGCCTTCGGGGCTGGTGTTGCTATTGCAGTCCTGTAATTAGTGGCAGCTTGACTAAACCACCAGCTTTCGTGTTTTTGCGTCCGTACTTGGCATCCTTGTTGAATATCACTTGTTAATTCACTCTCGACATCCTACATACTTTTTATTTTCCGTATGACTGGCATACAGGGGCGCGGCGTTGGATAGTACTTGTCGTATTTATTGATGATATATACATATATATATTGCATTGGATAACCTATTTTTTGGCCATTTTGGCGAGCTTATCCCGGGGTTCAAAATAGGAAATGGGCGATAAACACATCGCGATATGTTCGGTCTCTGTGTTTTTTGGTCAATCTTTCACGACTGCATGTTATTTCAAAAAGACTAGCCACATGTACTTGGAGGGAACGGATTTGGAGGCAGGGACTGCCTGGCATTTCTCTGCATCTGATGGTGTATGGAAAGGCCTGATATATGCCATCTACAACCAACAGTAATAATATGACCAGCGCGCGTATCTTGCAGGCACTTTTTACCTACTATGCCTCACCTATATTACGATGCATTCTGACGTGCTGTATATAACATCACAACCATACCGGAAGACAAGCTAATGAAATTAAGGAGTTTCAAACAGCGTCAAAGGCTCGTTTTGATATCATGCTATGCTAGTCACCCGATTTCTAAACGTCATCTACGATACACTCGTTATCCCCAGTCACACTTGGTAAAGACTGCTTACACTCATACCACAGATATATGATGTTTATGATTGTGAGATCAGTTTACTACGTGACAACTGGTCTTGTCTCAGCGCAGACCAATAATGGATAAAATATAATTCGAATAAAGGTCCACGAAATACATGACGTCTGGAATCCCCAGAGAAAATATAGCTGTCTGGGTAAATGAATTACGGTGATCAATACTGGCATTGCGATACCACCGAGTTTACTCGCTAGAATTAAGCACCCGGTTATAGTAGAGTAAACGACATACAACGAAAAACAACGGTCCGAGAAATGTTTTGACAAAGAATCGCTTTACCTGGAATAACAGGGATAAACCATTTCCCTAGTTTTGGCACTTCCCGCCAGCCGGTGTTCTTGACTGTAGCCTAAGGCGTTGCCTGCCTGCTGTTATCCCATGTGCCCTCCAGTCCCTTATTTTACCCTTGAGTTGGTCAAACAGTAACAGTTTTGCCAGGCCCCGTGGCATGTCCCCACTCCATATCAAGACCTCTCTAATTCAGAATATAATGAAAGGCAAGAGGAAAAGCGAAGTTCAATCATGTCGGGAATCATGTGTGCCTCGTTTTACATGCTAGGCGTCATTGCCAAAGAGAGAAAGAAAGAAGCATTCAAGTCAACCCCTTTGGGGCTCTCCCGCCTATCTCCCACTCTTGTCGAGCTTATTGTTAAGATAGCCAAAGAGGAAATCCCGATCCGCAGGGGAGATCGGCGTCTGGGACCCCCTCCTGCTGTGGCTACCTTGCCTCGACATGTTAGACGTCACGCTTCCAGGTCCCGTTGGCCCAGTGATACTTCCAGGACCAAAACTACCGGCTCCGGCGCCGGGAACATGGCTAGATAGGCCGCCAAAGTGGCCAGATGCCATCGACAACACATGTGAACGGGGGGTTCCGCCCATGGGGCTAGCATCTCCTCCGACTGTGCTGCTCGCTTCGCCACCGCGTCCAAATAGCAATAGCAAGTTCTGCTTGTGCTCCGCTGTCGTTTGCTGTCCACGATTCCCCGCGGGGGCTGGTTGGCCATGGCCCAGGGCACTGGCTGCACCGAACGAGCTACCGGCAGGGCTCATGTGGCCACCCAGTCTATTCTCGCCAGTCGGTGAGCCGGCATGAAACCCGTATGGTGAGCCAATAGGACCTTGCTGCCCGTACCTGTGCTGGCTACCGTGTCCGGATGATAGCTTCGAAAGCGTTTCTGGTCTCTTTTGGATCTTGATATTCTTAGGAGAGGACCTGCGCGGAGACCCCAAACCAATGAGACCAAACTGGTTTGAAAGAGGCGATCCTACATTCTGAGGCCTTGGGGATGGGAAGGACGTGTTTGAGGCGGTAACTGGTGAAGTACGTGTGTTCTGCTTAGACCGAGCAAGAATACCGACTGTACGGTTTGGCAAGGTAACTTCGGGGTTCATCTGAACAGGGATATCGGCTTCCTTAGCTGCATCCCGAAGTGCGGTCATCTGGGACATGTTGGCATTGTTTGCCCTCGGGGCATCATGTCCAAAAAGACAAACTCCGTTTCCTTGATTCTCAACACGCCCGTGAGTTTCCGTGCCAGATGCTTGGCGTTGGGGAGGTTTGTTGCTCAAAGAGTCGTTGTCCATGCCTACAGGGTTTCCAAATTGTCCCGCGACAGCACGAGAAGGTGCATCAGTAGGACCAGCTGTTTTGGCAGGTGAGCTGGTCTTGAAGAGGCTGAGCAGAGAGGATTTATGCTCGTCCTTCGATGGCAATGTTGGACGCGGCTCAATTCCTGGAAAAGCATGACCCTGGGGTGCAGGGTTCTGGCCTGCCGGGGTACGCTGTTTGCCTGGACCTGGTTGGCATGGGTACTGAGATGCTGGTGCTTCATACTGCTGGTTCTGGGGCAGCACACCCTGGGGATTGGCTGGACCGGGAAAAGCCTGCCCGGTGTTCCCTTTAAACACGCCAAGCAAGGCTCGGGAGTGCGTGTTCAAGGGAGGTTTGGTTTGCTTTGTCGCTTGGCCCACCCCCTGAGGGCTCACGTAAGGCTGAGGTACTTGCCAATTATTGGGGTTCGCGTGCTGCTGCTGCTGATGTTGATGGCCTGGAGGCTGTATAGGGCCAGCTTGAGCATCCGGCACGGCAGGAGTGCCATTCATTCCGTGGGTTAGGAGACCGGTTTGAACCTGTGGGGGCAGGGGCTGGGGGTGAACAAGAGGTATAGATTCGTGACGTAGGTGTCGGCGGCCGAGGAACGGAGGTGGGATAGCGGGATTTGAGCTTCCGGGGGGCTGCGTCTGGATATAGTGAACA
Organism: Zalerion maritima; assembly: GCA_022664585.2. Lineage (NCBI taxonomy): Eukaryota > Fungi > Ascomycota > Sordariomycetes > Lulworthiales > Lulworthiaceae > Zalerion > Zalerion maritima. The sequence continues at coordinate 29,208 of JAKWBI020000009.1, forward strand.
GAGTTCTCGGGGAGAGTCTGATTTTGATACTGCTGCTGCGCTGCAAACGTTCGGTTGTGGCTTGAATTGTACGGGAACGTTGGGGGTGAAGCATACGTGGAGAAGGACAATGGTGGCGGCTGTGTGTGGTGATGGTGCGGACTCTCGGGTTCGGGGGCCTCGACATAGGTGTGGTCCATGGGTGTATGTGGGACCTGTCGTTGTGCTTCATCCGCTTGTGGCACTGACAGTCCGGGACCAGAGCCACCTTGGAGCAGGGCCAAAAGTTCAGACCCCTTATTTCCTCCAGCATCTGTAAAGGAAGTTGGGTTTTTGTCTCTCGAAGACATGGCTCCACCTTGGATGTTTAGCAGCCGCTTGAGATCATCGTTGTTGGCTCGTTCAGGACCAGATGGCTCGATTTCTTGTTCTTGCGCTAGTGGGTATTGCTGCTGCTGATCGAGCTCTTGGGGCTGGTTTTGGATCTCGGCGCCTTCGTCCTCTTCGGCGATCGTAGGCTCGCATTGTGGCGTACTTGCCATTTTGACAGCCCTGGCCGTGTCCTTCTTGCGTTGTTGATGTACCCACCGTCTGAGTTCGCCCATAAAAGATGCCACCATGTAGAACCTATTTGTCCGGGATGCGGCGTCCGTCTCACCCTGGTCCCCACTCTGCTTCTGCCCGCGGCGTCTCCAGTTCGGTAGGTCGGACAAATTCCACCACTTGATTTCGCTGATCTCTTTGCGGGTTTGAGGTTCGAATATGGTGTCTTCGGGGACGTTTCGTATAACATAGAGACGGATATCTTGATCTCTCATCATTTGATCGATATACTTTGGCTCGTCGGGAATGAGGGCTGCCTTCCTCACGTCGAACCCGGTCTCTTCGTAAAGCTCTCGAATGGCACACTCGAGAGGATCCTCGTCCTTGTTCACCTTCCCCCTGGGAAAGCTCCAGTTAGCGGTCTTTTTCCATCCCTTGACAAGAACCACCTTATCCATGCGCTCGTTGAGAAGGATCGCGCCTCGCACCGGTACACGCTTCTTGTACACGATGAACTGCTGGTAGGCTTGCTGCGCCGTCTCTTCTCCGATCGGTGATAATATTGGGCAATGGCGAAACATCCATTGGCAGAACTCCTTCGGGCCCAGCATCGGGAGGGTCGAGTCTATGGGGCGGATGAAATCTTCGTAGAACCATTGTGCTTCTTCGATCTGGAAGCATATTCGAGGCATGTGGGTGAGTTCTTCGCTCGGGATGTTGATAATGAACCGGACGCACAAATCGTCGAGCCCTACATGCATCAAAAGTCGCGGCGCAAAGTTAGTCAACCTAAAGGGCTGCTGCCGTCCTGTGAATGAACATCTAGAGACTTGCGAGTGGTACTTACAGTCCCGCAGGGTCATGGAATTTTCGGAAGTAGGGGCCATTTTGAGACGTTCTGACCAGCGGTGGCATATTAGCCGCGGGTGACAAAACTACTAAATTATAAGTATGGAGGCGGCTATCCAGCTCAATAGGCAGGTTGGTTGGTTGGAGGAAAAGACAAAGGAGGAAATCTGAAAGCGAGGTCGCTCTTCCAGTCCAAGACGTTGGGCGAATGAAAAATAAAACTTGAAATGTAGGACGACGAGAAGGAGTCGTCCCTACGTTGGAGGGGTTCGTAGGAAGGTGTGTGTTCCCTAATACAGTTGGCCACCGTATAAAGCTTGATAGCACTCTGTCAAGTAGCTAGTCTAGGACGGTCGTGGCGGCAGGACGAATGAATATACTTGTTGGGTCGGGCACTGATTGTTTGCTCTATGTGGCATCAATGCAATAAGGATATCTTTAGGAAGTTGATAAGAATGCGATATCTGACGTGTTAAGTGTTGATTGCTCATTGCCGAGTCGCCAGCTCCATGTATCTGGTGGAAGGCAGCTCATGAGCCTAAAGTGGGGGACGTGGCAGAGATCACGAGTGTGGCATTGTAGAACCCTGACTTCGCATCTTCAAAGTTCAAGTTGTTTAGACTGCGGTCGGTGCTGCACGTGAAGCAGGTATTGAAGCTGAGGCGGGGATGCTGGATCATCGGAGCTAAATACCGCCGACTTGCCGGTGTTGCATACACCCGGGCCGTGACCGCGCGGCACATTCATTCCGATCATGTCCCAGGAGCCTTTTCAAGCTCGAACGTTATATTGTTGTGCATAATCTTTTTCAACTTCAATAGAATTCACATCATGGAGTGTAATTTCTTGATGAAACTGACTGCCGGCTTTGTAGCGATGTCTCCCTTTTTTTACTTTTGTCCTTCTGTTCTTAATGTCTTGGCACAGGTGTCTATCTTCATGTGTTGGTGTTGATGAACTCGAGACGATACACTTGACACCGAATCCAAACTTACCTCATAATATTCTTAGATCTAAATTGAACATGTATCTCATACAGTGCTGTGAAAACATGTCCAAGCCATTGAACGGGCACTGCAATGAATACGCCGAACATCAACCTACGAATTAGTGCTTGCAGTGTAGCGAAAAGGCGGCCCGGCTCGCAAATGGATCCACAAGCCGCAATCCGCCAATGTATGTTGGTGGATACTATATACTCTGCACATATTTACACACCTTGGGTACACACTCCCAGAACAGGAAGGATCCCATCTCGGCTCATTGCAATTTGTGTCGATTGTGGATACACTCTCTCTAGCACGTGCTTCTTCGTAGCACCCAGACGCAATATCTGGTCTACTTTTGAATATCTGTAAACATCTCTTCGGTGTCCTACTAAGAGCCTCCTCGGCTTACTCATTTCTGTGACCGAGGGGAATAACTATCGAGGCACGAATGTGGATACCCTATATGCTTTCTCCCAGCACAAGAGCCATACATGACAACAAGCTAGAGCACGTGTATCACGCCTCTGAGGTTCATATGCTATGGGCCTCCTAAAGACTAGAAACAATGCTGCCCAGCTAGTCCAAAATGAGGCTTGGTGACCTTATGCATGGGAGAGGCTTTTGGAGAGCAATCTCACGCTATCCGGGATTCGGGCAGAATCTAGTTAGCTTCCAAGAAGCAGTCGATATTAGCTGAATGACATGCCGAGAGCAGGTTCACGTGGGTTAACAACTTGATGGCATTATTTATTCTTCTTTCATACGAACGGGATGCTGGGCGGTTAATGGTTAGCACCCCCTAGGTTGCAATTAAGACTCGACTAGAATATAGTCATATTTACCAGACGAGACTGCCTAGTATTTTGGAGTTATATATACTACACCCAACTCCCTAAACACTCGATCTGGCCATGTTACATCCCCTCGTACACATAGCCTGAAACCCTTCTTCAAGCACAATTCATCATGATGGTCTTTCCGATCTGGCGGCTCGCAGTATTGGCGGCTGTAGTGCCACACGTACAAGCCGATGCTAACATGACCCCAGACTACGAGGTTAAGCTCCTCATGGACCCGTCAGTTGTCTTGGGTACAAACAACAAGCTCACCGCCACCGTCCTCTCTGCATTTAGCATGCCTACGACGGTTACCAAGATGAATGTCCAGTTCCTCGATACCGACGCCTTGGATATCAACACCGAAGGCTGGAGTGTCCGCATCCGCAAAAAGGAGGACGAGGACGACTTTGAGCTTACATACAAGAAGCGGTATTCTGTTTCCGACGATGACGTTGAAGCCGCTCTAGATACCGCAAATGAGGAGGTTTGTTCGCTCAAGCATTAGTAATGACTCCTATTGATCGTATTTGCTAACTTGAGACAAGGGGTTCGACGAGGACAACGAGGACAAGTACGACGCTCAGATCGAATATGGCTACTCAAAGAAGACCCTTTCCATTAGCCGTAAGAAGAGCCACTCGGATTCGGGGTACAGCGGAATGGATCTTCCCGACCTAGATGACAGTATCGACATGCTTGTCGATGAAGCGCCTGGCAAGTTTGTGGACTGGGTGGATGATAACTGGGGCACCGACCTCCTCGAAGAGTCCCGAATCTACGGCCCTGTTCTGGCCAAGCGCTCTATAGGGATTTACGACGGCGAAGAGCTCTACATCGAAGTATGGCCAATTCTAAACGAAACTGGGACCGGCGTTGAGTATCTGGTCGAGGCATCCTTCAAGGTGGACACCGAATCCAATGCTGCTACCAAGCAGGCGAGTCTTGAGACGTATCTGACGAATCAGGGCTGGTTTCTTGCCGGCGATGCTCTGAAGACTAGTTTGATGCTTGAGAGGTACTGAGCTGAGAGACTCGAATACGGGATCAAGCTCGGACTTGAGTATATATGAGTTATTATCTTTATAATTACAAGTATACCGTCCAATCATATTAGGTATTTAGCGAATAGGGCTCATTTCTCTCTGATATCTCGTGATAGGTCGACGCAACGAATAGGATGCACACGCTTTCAATACTGGGGCGGAAACTGGGTCTAACTAGTTCCTTGTGGCCTAGGTGAGTGAGTATATTACATGTGAATCTTCTGAGTGTTGGGAGAAGAACGTAGGGGATCTTAGCCACAAATAGTAGTCTAGGCCACAGTTCCAAGCCTAGCGAAAAACACAAACTTTTGTATTCGAAAGTCTGGTGATTTCCACCGGAGTATGCTGGCGTGGCCTGGAAATTATTGAATACACAATATGTCATCAAAGGGCAGCATTTCTGCCATCTGGCAAAGCAAAAAGCAGAAAACTACAACATCATCAATAAACATCGTTTCCATGGAGCATTCTTTTCCACTCTCGCACTGGACAGCGCACAAGCGATTGTCAATTTCCTAACCCTAAAAAAGACACCCTGCGCCCCCGCGTGTAGCGAGCGGATGGTATTGATCAATTCTCTATGCATGATTTTTACCATTGGGCCTCCCAAGCCTCGCCGCGGTCTATGATGGTTGAGATGTGTAAATGCGATGTATTTGTGCCAAGATGTTGGAAGACAACTCCCAGCAGGGGGGGTCCAGAATGCCGGCAGAAGCACCCCGCAGACCAAAGGTCTATTGGCTAGGAGCATCCGAGAGGGAGCATCTGACATCATTGATGGGTTGCGTTGGCAAAGCTGAACCTGAAAGCCTGCACGGAAGTGAGTTGAATGCAGTGAATCGGCGGAAGTGCTCTTGCAGCGAGCCATCCACTTTGCTACGTACCTATATATACATATATATATATATATATAAGAAGAAGAGGAAGAAGCAGTTGAAAACAAGAAAGGGAGTCCCTAGGAATCACCGCCTATTCGAGACCCTCAATAAAATGTTTGCGCCCATGCTTTGGCTCACGGCGCCTATCTCAATTGGTCATTAATTACATAGCCTTCGTCGCCATCTCGACTTGTTGTTTTTTGCCTCCCTGTATAAAACTTGGGTCAAAAGATTGGCTTTGAGCGACTGGATCTTTGGGTTCAAAGTACGATAAGCGGCTTCTGAAACAAAGAAGCAACCACTCACACACACACCCAACAATAAATCTGAGGCGGCCTCCCAACGCACTGCCCACCACGCCTGTAGGTTCTTTGAGTGTTCTCGCACCCCATCTGCGTGTATAAGTGCGCAGCGACGAAACGTACCTACGCATCACCACCCAGTTCCAGCCTACTTGGCAACTTTCCCTTCTACGTCTTTTCAACCACCGCCGCCAACCTTCAACCACGTAATCGAGTCGACGAATCTGCAAAAAATGGCCGGCTTCATTGCGAAGAAGATTTTCAAGGAGACGTTGGATAATAAATTTGGACAGGAGGATCCCTACTACGAGACTGTCCCGGCCACGCGACTCGGTGCAAAGCCCAAGAGGCAGCGCAAGGCGAACCCGCCTGGACTCAGCGACCATGACAGCAAGGTGTTGACTAAGGTGAAGCGCAGAGCATACAAGCTGGACATGTCCCTCTTTAACTGCTGTGGGATACGGATGGGCTGGAGCAGCGTGATCGGTCTCGTACCTGCGTAAGTTGCCGCCACACGTATTTTCCTGCGAAAATAACCTTTGAACTCGAGACTAACCTTGGCTTCCTCTCTTTTAGGGCTGGTGATGTTCTCGACTTGCTCATGGCCCTCATGGTCTTCAAAACATGCTGCCAGGTCGAGGGTCTTCCGGCGTGGATCAAAAGCAAAATGCTGTTCAACATCGTGTTCGATTTCTTCATTGGCATCGTGCCTGTTGTTGGTGATTTGGCAGATGCGGTTTTCAGGGCCAACACGAGAAACGCGGCCATCCTCGAAGGCTTTCTCCGCGAAAAGGGAAAGAAGAATATCCGAGCGAGCGGCGCGCCGATGCCTGCCATCGATCCCAGCGACCCAGACGAGTTCGACAGGATTGAAGTAGGTGGAGCGGGATATACCTCTTCGCAGCCACCCTCTCGCGACGGCATGGTCATGACACCTCAGAAGGTGAAGGTCAAGGACAATGGTCGATCGAACGGGAGATCCGGGCGCAACACACCGCCAGTGGGAAGCAGGGCTAGCAGGGGATCGTCTCGGCCGAGGAACGAACTCCGTGATATGGAGGAGGGTGTCATGTCCCACCACCCGAGTTCGGCGTCGAGACACCAGGCACCGACCAGCTCAAGGAACGGGAAGTCGTCGCGGCGGGGTCACTAGACAAGGGAGACAAGGCAGCAAGCGGAACTGTGGGGACATGAGCCGTCATATCGGCGAGACCTTGATATTATCATTGACTAATCGCGATGCAAAGACAAGGTGTGTGCACCTCATTCTTTGTGGACATTTGCTTTGTTGATGGTTTTGATAATTTGGGGTGGCACGATGTGGAAGACTCTATCCCCGGGAATCGACTGTGACGAATGACGGCACTGGCGATAGATTTATTGTGGGTTCTTTACTTTTTTATTTCCTTTCGGATTTACGACTCATTATACCCTGTACACCTGGAATTGGTTAAGGCAACAATAGATCAAAGGACCGTGGCAGCGAGGATAATACCATTGGACATCAAATCAGAAATTGTTGACAAGAGGCGGGGCGGTGTGGTACCAGTTTGTGAACTTTAGTAGCTGCGTCGACATTGGTAGATACATAGCAGAAAAGATGCCAAATTACAGGGGTCCTCTTTTGGGCTTCCTGCATATTTTTGCATACGGACACCAACACCAACAGAAGGTCTAGCATGATTGCCCGCATACATGCGGACAGGAAACATGGGTTAAATAGCCACCATTCCAAAACCAGGATCACGATTCAACCAGCTATGATATACATCCTTGACAACAAAAGAGAAGCCTTTCAACTCGTGTGGAGCATCAAGTCAAGGTGTTAGATAATGGGAACAAAGTATGATTCCAAATTGGGTTGTGTTCCCACTCTGGAGGATCCCAGGTCGCATGGACACAGGCAATCCATAACACGACATAATCTGTATAGTTCATCGAATTACATCAACCAGAGGATAGAGAGCCAGAGAAATGCACATGTGCTAGCCCAGTATGAATGGTGTGTGGAATCTCCATCTGATAACGTAGCGGAGTAGTTACAATAAGCAAGAGTGCGGTGTCGGCGTGAGGGGTGCCTAGCCCCTGGCCCTGGAATTGGTCGAAACGTGCCTCCCTCTGGTGGCTGGACGAGCAACGAGTTAGAATTGTGGGGTCCAGGCTGCTAATGCACCCCTGTCAGCACGACATTAAAGTCGCGACGCGTCTTGACTTCAGCACCGATACCAACCGTGTCACTAGGGAATTCAGAGCTTAAATAGCCAGCCTCCAACTCTCGTGCCCGCTCTGCTAATTTTCTTTCCCTCCAGAAACACCAAGCCAGACACAACTGCAGTCTCGTTCTCTTTGCAACCCAGCATAGTCCTTCTGCGACCAGCCTCAATCGTTACACAACCGTCTTTTAGAGAACAAGACAGAGAACACTTTCATTGCCACTTTCACGCACCCCACTACCACTACCCGTCTTTCGCAATGGCCGTCGACATCACTCCCTCCAAGCAGGTTCGTCGCCGCCGGCTATTTTTTAGAGTTTACACAAACTTTATTTTCTCCCGGAAGGCCACCCGCCACCTGAATACTAACAATGTTTTTTTTTCTATCCAGGTTGCTGCCGCAATTGACTCCCTCAAGATGGCATCTCCCGCCAAAAAGTTAGACTTCAACGGTCACTCCAAAGATAGTGTTGCCGAGGAGACCAAACCTACAGAGTCCAAGAAGCACGACAGTGCAATAATCTCGGCACACACCATCAAGCAAGAAGAGACCGACGAGCCTCTCCTCCAGGAAAACCCCAACCGCTTCGTCCTTTTCCCCATTAAGTACCACGAGGTCAGATTTTTCTCCCACCTCCCTCCACTTCCCACCTGAACGCATGGGCTAGCTCACGCGTAAAGTGATTTTGTTCTGCGCTTGGACCGTGTGCTGACTCTAAGTGCTTGCAGATCTGGCAATTTTACAAGAAGGCTGAAGCCTCTTTCTGGACCGCCGAGGAGATAGATCTATCCAAGGACCTCCACGATTGGAACAACAGGCTGAACGAGGATGAGAAGTACTTTATCACTCATATCCTTGCCTTCTTCGCCGCCTCGGATGGCATCGTCAACGAGAATCTGGTTGAGCGCTTCTCGGGTGAGGTTCAGATCCCCGAGGCTCGCTGCTTCTACGGTTTCCAGATAATGATGGAGAACATCCACTCCGAGACATACTCTCTCCTCATAGACACCTACGTCAAGGACCCCAAGGAGCGTGACCACTTGTTCCACGCCATTGACACTATCCCTAGCATTCGCAAGAAAGCGGACTGGGCCATCACGTGGATCAATGACCGCGAGTCCACTTTCGCCCAGCGTCTCGTTGCTTTCGCTGCTGTCGAGGGCATCTTCTTCTCCGGTGCTTTTGCCTCCATCTTTTGGCTCAAGAAGCGCGGTCTCATGCCCGGCCTGACTTTCTCTAACGAGCTCATCTCTCGTGATGAGGGTCTCCATACCGACTTTGCCTGCCTTCTCTTCAGCCATCTCAGGAACAGGCCCAGCAAGAAGCTCATCCGTGACATCATCACCGATGCCGTCACCATCGAGCAGGAGTTCCTCACGGAGTCTCTCCCCTGTGCTCTGCTTGGCATGAACGCCGATCTTATGAAGCAGTACATCGAGTTCGTTGCCGACCGCCTTCTCCTATCCCTCGGCAACGACAAGGTGTATAAGAGCAGCAACCCCTTCGACTTTATGGAGAACATCTCTCTCGGTGGTAAGACCAACTTCTTCGAGAAGCGTGTCGGTGACTACCAAAAGGCCGGCGTCATGAACAGCACCAAGAAGCGCCAGGCTAACGACGAGGAGACCCCTGATGGCGCTGAGGCTGATTGCAACGATGGCGGGTTCGCCTTTGATGAGGACTTTTAAACGCCTATGCAAATTCAGACCTCGAGAATTGGTCTATTTGTGCAATGCCTATTGTGATACCCCCTCCTCCCTTTACTGATTCGCACTCACATACCCCACATTGATCAAACACAACATCCGCCCTGTATATGCACCACAACCGCCACGTTATCGTTTTTATTTATTTAGAAGAGGGTCGCAAGTCCAGCTGGGCTTTTATCAGCAGTATTGTATGGAATTTCGCCCGTTTTTGTTTCATGTTGGATATCTTGGCTCATTCAGCCACTACATGGTACGCATACATCTATATCCTTTGTGGCAATGGTGGCTCTTATTGCTGGCGTTTAGGACTCTTCGTCGTCGTCGGGAAAAACATACATCCCAGGCAGACGGAATGAAACAGGGTATAGGGTGTTGGCTTTTTGTACCACTTGAATGAGGATGAGGGAAATGAATTGATGGCCTTTTGCTGTACAACTTAGTTGTTGTAAGACGTATGATAATGGAGACAAACCCTTCTAGTATACTATAGTTCTACTATTGATGCTTTGAGCCTGCGTACTGCGCCCGCAACCTGTGCTATATTATCAAGGTGCATGGAGCGTAATCATGACGCTCTGTACAGATCACAATGTTAGCTCTCACAGCCCCAAAGATACCTCGCATATTCCCCGCTCTTTCTTTGACAGCTATCTATTTCTTGCCCTTCTTCTTTTTCTTCTTGCCACCACCAGGAGCACTTCCTGATTCCTTCGGGGCCTCTCCCTTCCCTCCCTTGCCAACAGCATCCTTCTCCCCATCCTCGCCAGCAGCGTCAGGCGCTTCAACCATAGCAGTATCTTCCCCTTCCTGCTCTTCCTCCTTGGGCAAAGCAGCCATGTCCCTTCCCAGCGTTCCGAGGGCTAGTATGAGGCGCGACACCTCGGCCGCTTTCGTTGTGCGATATTTGAGCGCGGTGCCGGAGACGGGGTCGTAGGTTTTCAGCTCGATCGATGCTCGTGGGGCTGTGGAACGTTTTGTTACTTTTGAGGCTGCTGTTGACGACGGTTCGGGTGTGGATTTTGCGCGTGGGGGCGATATGGAGTATTTTGTTGTTGTGCGGGTCTAGCCGTGGGAGTAAGAGGGAGTTAGCGATTGTAGTGAGGAGTGAGGATGAGGACGGGGGGGGTAGGGTTAGGGCGAGTTGGAAAGGTAGGAAGGGGGTGATGGATGGTTGAGGAGCGTGGGAGGGAATCTGGACGTACGGATAATGGTTTGGACTCGATGAGCTGGGCTGATCGTTGGAGCCATTCTTGGCTCGTTTCGATGAACACCATCGTGGAGGGCGTGCGGCGTGTGTGTGTGTGTGCGCGCGCGTTGCGAGGATGTGTCCTTTGGGTAGAGTTCGAGCTGGAAAAGTCTACTGGGAGGTTTTTTTTTTTTCGTGTCGCGAGTGTTTGTGATGGAATGGATGCTGTGAGGCCGCAGCGATTGATTATGTGACGGCCGCTACCGTTTTCATTCGTGTTGCGGGTAGGCAACGAAAAGTTTGGCGACGAACTTGAGCAGGAGTTGTGGGAGTGACAGCCAAATTTTAGTACTGCGTATGTGGGAGCGAGCAAACGGAGTAGTGAAGTCTAGCGTTCGACTACTGAAGGTGGAAGTGGGCCATTGACGTTGGTGGGGTTGGTGTGGGGCTAACTTATTTGTGCATACTATGTACAGCTCGGCTGCCATTATCAGCCTCATTGCCACACTGTAAAATCAAGGCATAAGACAGGGGGCACATGGAATAAAATTCTAGTTCATTCAACTAACAGCCTCTAATCCGTTTCTATGATAGAGTAGTTCTGATGTGATTTCCATTCGATGGGCTATTACTGTAGCCATTTCATCCAAAAGAAACAACCTTTCAACTATTGAATACAACTATACCTCTCTATTAACTCCTCTCTAACCTCTCCACATGTATCATATTGTACATTTCTCCGGTGGCATGGCTTCAAGGACCAGGTTCATACTGTAGTCTGCAGTCACGGTATTATTACCCACCAGGAGACTTATGCCCCAGCTCCTCGATAACTTCCTCTACTAAGGGGCCTAAGTCCACATACTCATCGACCTAGCAGGCACAAGTAGGCATACCGAATGTCATCCTCCCAATTACCTTGCCGAAACCCGCTTGAGGTGGGCTTCTGGGACGGTGCTGTCCCACACGTGGGATACAGGATGATAGATGATCTTCTGGCTCTTGAGGCAGCTCAAATGTCGGTTCACCACCTTCAATGCGGAATTTCGCGAGAGACCCCGAATGTTAGAGAAGGTGACAGTTCTGAGAGACGGCTCGTCGACGAAATCGCTGCCGCAGACCATGCATGGTGAGTCCAGCCTGTCGATCCACACATACTGAATAAAGCTAGATCTTTCAAAGGAATGCTCCTTATCGCTAACAGATATTGTGATCTCTTTGTTTTCCGGGATGTACGAAATTGCCCTGCTCCCTGCTTTCCCCATCTTAGGTCCACGCATTTGGTTGGGGTTTGATGGTTAGTCAGTCGTGACGCGGTGGTTGGCAGAACAAGCGTAATCCACGAGTGATGAGGTAGGTAGAGTCTAGAATGAGAATATACGGAGTACCTATTGCATAATTCATATGGGTCTTGCCCCCTTAGCCTTGTTTCGGCCGACATGTCGCGAGGTTGGATGGAAGCTTGGAAGTGGAACTTGGGAATGAAGGATTCGAGCTTGTACAAAATCAGAACCGACGATGATCCTTTTAGCGTCACGTGCCACAAAGTTATAGGTAAGTTGATGCGCTCAACATTCAAAGGATTCAAGAGCATCTTGTTCCCTCAGAGTACGAGTAGGAAAATGACAAGAGCAATGTAAGCCGGTAGAGGACATAAATATTAGTCCCTATCGTTGCTACATTAGGGTTGATGAAAAAAACTAACATGCCTATAAATCCCAAGCAATATCCATGCGCCTTGCCCAGCGCCACGCTGTCCGGGTATCAAGATGAGAAATGGCAAATAATGGCAATCCCAGCTCCCGGGTAGCTAATAAGAATTTCAAAAGATGCAACTTTTTATCTCACTTGAGCCTCTTGCGCGCTCTTTCTTTGTGCAGCCATTCGATATCGTCCTACGGAGACTCGGGCAGCCAGAAAGTGAGCTCGCTGTCTGCAGTGGCTAGGAAGTTGTATCGGGGACTAAAAGCGACCACAGATGTCTCGCCCTTCTCGTCCAGCTTTCCGCTTGGCTCCAACTCTTTGTTTTCTGGTATTGTGGCCAATGTGTCCCAAATGGTGATGTTTCTCTTTCCTCCTCCCAACACATACCGGCCATCCGGCGTGAAACACACATCGCCAGAGCTCTCGAAGACCTCCAAGGCTTCGCCGCCCATCGCTGGTAGCTCTCCAGGAGCTAGGCGGGAGGTATTCCCTTCCGTCTTTTTGAGGAAGGCCTTAAGTTTGCCATCGAATGCATCCAGGAGGAAGTGGCCCGTGCCCTTTGTGCCCAAAAGTAGATGCTTGCCATCGTTGGAGAATAGCATTGTTGTCCAGCCGCTAGTGGCCGCATGTGCGTCCTTGTCATAGCCGGCCTCCAGAATGTCGAAGGCGGCAAACGGTTGTTCGTAATTCTTGCAGTCGTAGAGTATGATCGACCCTGATGCTGGACAGCCGATGGCGAACACTATCCCAGCCGGATCGTATGCAGTAAGGTATGGATCTGTTAAATAAAGTTTGGCGGAGTGGTTCTTGGATTTGATGTCCCACAGAACAACGCAGTCATCTCTACCCGATGATATGAACTGGTCGGATCCCGGATGCATGGAGATGGAAGTCACCGGGCCCGTGTGTCCCTCAAAGTATCGGATAAATGTATTGTCGTGTGTAGCGAGGTATCGAATAGCGTCGTTTTGTTTGGTGCTGGCGTACAAGATGGAAGAACTGTTGTGTGTGAACCGTGCCAGCTTGACTCCGTACTTTTTGGACAGCAGGCTCTTATCTTTTCTGCCATCCTTGACGCTATAGAGCTGTATCGTTTCATCCGACTCGGACGTCATGATGAGATCGCCGGGATCGTCAAAGTCAAGGGCGAGAATGCGTGGCAGCGGCTTCCCTTCCTTCACGTCGTCACGTCGAAATGTCTTTTGCGGCGCATAATCGTAAATGTTGTCTCCAATTCGAGAGGCTTGGGGGCCGCCAAGAGTACGCTTGACATGAAGAATTCCAGTCGGCGTCGTGCCGCTGGAATCATTGTCCACGTCCATCGGAGTAGAGGCCATCTCGCATAGGGAGTGTAGTCGATTGGAGATGGGAAAAGTGTTTTCTCGCGGCTGCAGATGGGGAAGAAGATGAGCGCGACGAATAAGTGCTAGCTTGCAATGGGTTTCTAGACGCGTTTGCGCCTAAAACGAGTATTTAATTTTGTGAGCTGGGAAACCTCAGCATAGAGGGGAGAAGGTGTGCTCTGACCCGCGAACTGAGTTATCTGGATAATTTCTAGAGGCACAGCATTATCGATACCAGAAACTAAACATTGCACTGTGGCGCTGGCTTCACCACAGTACAGGTACCTGTTGGCGGATACCTGCATATCGATAATGCATGGATCAAACTTCACAGCTAAGCTAGGCAAAGTACTAGTGCTGAGGGTTGCCGCGGGCCGGGTTGCGACAGTGCCGACTCCGATCCGGTGCGCGGGATTCTGGGGAAATCTCAATTGTGCAAAAATTGCGGAAGCTGAGTGGTTTCTACTGTAACCTCCTTGTCAAGTTTGGCTTTTCGTCCGGGTTATTCACTATGATTTTTCTGTAAATAATATTTATCGCTTGTTCCTCCAGTTCTCCCAACCGCTAGCTTCTCGATCCCAGGCTTGCAAGGTGTTGATGGTTACTTCCCGACCCCCTGAACGCACCTTCCGGACTGGCCGGGGTGTTTGCGCGACCCTGGCATCGTCAGATTCGATTTCCCGACCCATCGCGACTTATCTCTACCACAATGGCGACCACAGCAGGGTGGGATCTCCCCTTGACCCACGATCATTACCATATATGCGGCGACTTAGAATATGAGGATGCTGATCGTTATTGAATAGAGCGTTCATCGCCGGTGGAATTGCGGCTTGCGGCGCCGTCACAGCGACGCATCCGTTCGAAACGGTCAAGATTCGGTGAGACCACACACACGCAAACCGCTGGTTCTTCCAGTGAATATACCGACCAGGAACATGCATGGGCGCTGACGGTGTACGACAATCCAATTAGCATGCAATTGCAGGGAGAGCTTCAGGATAAGGGTCACCAACCTCACTTCTACCGAGGGCCCGTACACGGCGTATCGGTCATTGTCAAGAACGAAGGAGTGCGCGGCATATATCGCGGCATCAGCGCTGCCTACGTTTACCAGATCCTCCTCAATGGCTGTCGTCTCGGGTTCTATGAGCCCATGAGGGGTACCCTCGCGAACTTCATCTATAAGGATCCTCACCACCAAAGTCTGGGCATCAACATGTTCTGCGGAGCTTCCTCTGGCATGATTGGTGCCGCTGCGGGAAGCCCTTTTTTCTTGGTCAAGACCAGGTTACAAAGCCATTCACCGTTCTTGCCGGTCGGGACGCAGCATAATTACCGCAACTGGCTCCATGGCCTGTCGACCATCTACAAGACCGAAGGCTTCTTTGGCTTGTACCGAGGTGTGGGCGCTGCCATGATCAGAACCGGGTTCGGAAGCTCGGTGCAGCTACCTACCTACTTTTTCGCAAAGAGGAGGCTCCAGAAGCACCTGGGTATGCAAGAAGGGCCCGCACTCCACCTCTCAAGTAGCACTATGAGTGGATTTGTTGTTTGCTGTGTGATGCACCCACCAGGTAAGCTTCTATTATCTACAGCAGGCCGCATAGTGGATACTGACAACCGTGCTAGACACCATCATGTCTCGCCTTTACAACCAGAACGGTAATCTTTACAAGGGGGTGGTCGACTGCCTCATGAAAACTGTTAGGATGGAGGGTATCTTTGCCATTTACAAGGGATTTCTTCCCCATCTAGCCAGGATTCTTCCGCATACTATCCTCACCCTCACTCTAGCTGAACAGACAAACAAGTTCATGAAGAAGGTTGAGCAAAGCATATTGCCAACTTCGATTCTAGAATAGACAAAATACCTACCCGCCAATTATATTGTATTGTATTGTGTTATTGTTGCAATTGGCTGTATGAACTAGAGCATACGCATTGTTGGTAGACGTCTGCATTGGATCCCGGCTTGGAGTTTTCATTTTTCATCACTCTGTCAAGCATCAATGAGCACAATGAGTAGTTTACAAATAATGTCCAAACATATTCCCCCAATACCTGGCCGAAATGTACACATGTGTCAGTAGTCAGGACTATACGGCAGATAGAGATGACCTACCAACCAAGCCCACACACACTATCCGCTCATCGAAGAGGCTGGTGACATATGCAAGTGCCAGTATCCACCTGTTTGTCAAGTTTTTGAACGACTAATAACTTGAGAAAACACTACATAATTATTGCAGTTGTTGAATCGGATCTCTAATACTATGTAGCAACTGCATTCATTGCTTCTTTACAAAGAGACAACCCAGCTCCATTCCCTCGAACCAAGACCTATCCTTCTTCCATGCCTTGACTAGAATATCTACTCCCTTGTCGACCACACTTTCTACCTTCTCCTGCGTACCCCAGCCCGGAACTCCGCTGAAATTGAGAAGATGGCAGCCCACATGAATAGAAGTGCGAAAAGCAAATTCATCATCCATGGTCCCGTAGCCTTCTGAAAACCCTTCAATGATCCATACACCCGCGTCAATGGCCTTGAATAACTTGAGCTCATAGAGCTCAGCGATCATCTGGCCGAGGTCCAGTGGGCGCACGCCCATCTGCACAAGCTCCCAGTCGATAATGTCGACCGTCACAGAATCACCGCGTGCGCCGAAAGATCTCGCTGGAACTAAGGCGTTTCCGGTCCAGAAGTCACCGTGGATAATGCCCAGCTTGCTTTCGTCTTGCAGCTCCTTCTCCGCCATCGCGACAACCTCCTTGATCGTACTCATCACCTCCTCATTGCCCAGGATCTGGGGGTGGCTACTCGCGGAGCTCAGGGAGTTAGGGTAGTTGATCAAATGCTTGAGCTTCTGCATGCCCACATTTTGCTTTACTGTTCCGCGCAAGCCTTCCTGCTCGGGGAGGTCGGCCCAGTTGTGGAACTTTCGGAGCCAGGACCCCAGGCTTCGGCCGAGGTCGTGACACTGCGACTTTAGTTCTGAGGAAGTTGGAGTCCAGAATGTGAGGGCATAGTTCTTCAGGTCGAGGGTCCCCGGAGCATACTCTTGGACTTGGGTGTTGGTCCGCGGGTTGTAGTGGAGGAGCCTGGGGGTTTTCACCGTGAATTGCCCTGCGGATACGGCACCGAGACCCGCTTGGACTGCTTCAAGGGAAGCTTCCTCGAAGCGCTGGTGGAATGTGAGTATTGGTCTCATGAGCATGTACACGAAAGTGTATACTCACGCAGCGGTCCGTGGACAGAGAGAAGGCAGGGTTGTTTTTCACAAAATCCTCGGCATGTTTGACAACTACATGTGTCGTTCCATCTGGCAATGGTTTGGTGAGTGTACCCTTGTATAGAAAGTTGGCAGTACCTCCGCTTAGTACGGTAAGCTCGCTGCAGGCGTAAGGTGTGTTAGAAAGCTCAGCCCGGGTACTTGCAGTGATCTCCTCTGCGCTTGGCTTGGCCATGTTTATCAATAGTGGGGGGTAGCAATAAGATGTGATGTTGAGCAAGCTCCTAGAGAGGTGGCGATGGGATAATGGGGTAGTTGCTATAGCAGAGAAGATACTTAGACAGTTAATACAAGGACTGGGTATCAGTTTGCCATCCCCAAGGGTGCTTGCTTTATGTAAATCCCGACGGGTCGTATACTCGCACGGACTCTCCACGGCCGGGTAGCCCCCGGTCTCGGTTGAAAACAAAAACATCGAACAGTCAATACTCGGCCCTCATGTAGTACAAGTCTAATGCTATTCCTATATGTAACACGTGTGAATGTATGCTTTGCGTGAGATTGCATGACGATGGCTTGGGCTAGACCCTAGCTACTTGCTAAATGAGTCAACGGCGTGGACTTCGGGCTGATTGCGGCTGAAATCAGCTCGGTATTCGGTGCCCAAGTTGAACCGATTCGACGTAGTGACACGAGCAAACCATTAGTTGATATTCAACCGGGAATAGCCTCATGCATCTACATCCTCTTTCAATAAAAATATTTTGGCAAAGTGTTCCTGTTCAAATGGTTATCAGTGATTGAAACCGTCAAGCTAGTTTTACTTTTGCCTTCACGTGACACTCAATAGTAACTCGAATCATGGGTGCGATTTTCCCAAGCGGGCAGTTGTAAAACTTCATCACTACCACGACAGCGGAAACTCCCACGTTCTTTCGATATCGTCTACGGCTGTACTGAGGCAGCGACACACACAACTAGACCCTATCACGGCATTGATAGCCGAAAAAACCAAAGTCTAGCAAAACATTACCCTAAAAAAAATTCTGGAATCGCAAAATGGAGACCACCGATGCACGTTCTCCAAACGATCAGCCAGCGCCGACATGCAAGCGCTGCAATGAAGCGGCGGCAACCATAAAGATGAGAGCAGAGACTGCTTGCCGGTATGGGATCAACGCAGTCCAGGTCCATCCATGCTTTCTAACTATTATTCTAGGCCATGCTTCGCTCATTTCATAGCTGGAAAGATTGTTAAGCGGATGGAGGTCCTGAACCGAGAGACCAAACTGCCAACATCCGAGACAAGAACCATGCTTCTTGGATTGTCGTTTGGCGCATCTTCATCGGCCATGGTTTATGTCCTTCATCAAAATTCCCGGAGACACGAGATCAAGAAACGGAGGGGAGGTGTGATAGAGTACATCGTAGCGCACATCGACACTTCGCTTTCACCCGCACCCTCGGAGTCCGAAGCCTTGATTGAGAAGTACAAGACTAGGTTTTCGCCATTTCCCACGTCTGTCATCCCGTTGAGAAACATTCTCCAATTACAAAATACTGTTGACTGGTCGGGTCTACCTACTTTGAATCCAGACCTAGCCTCTGAACCAGATAAGCAGCTGGAAGATATGTTTTCACGACTGCCCTCAACGACATCTAGAGCGGACATTCTACGAATATTTGTTCGACATCTCCTGATAGGGGAGGCGGTACGAAGACAATGTTCGACGCTTCTCCTGGGACACACTACGACCGCACTGGCAGAGACAACGCTCTCCGAGGCAGCAAAGGGGCGAGGGTTCGCAGTTCCTTGGCTCGTGGCGGACGGAAACATCCCAGTTTCCTCCGCACTAGCTGAAAAGGAAGAAAAATATGCAGTGTCGGAAGCACAAACGCGGACTTTCATGCCGATATACTACCCTATGCGTGAAGTATTCAGGAAGGAGGTCATTCTCTACAACAAGTCCATAACGCCCCCCCTGACTGACCTTGTACCCGATGATCCTTCGGGTGCCGGTGGAAAAGGGGCCGTGGTGTCGCACAAGAGCCTCAGCATCGAAGAAGTCATGGGAAGGTATTTCGAGGAGGTAGAGGAAAACTATCCTTCCATCGTCGCCAACGTGGTCAGGACTACCGCAAAGCTGAATAGGCTCGGCATGGACGATGGTGGGGAGGGCAACGAGTGTGGGTTGTGTGGTTTGGGCCTCGACGAGACGGGCGATGAGAGGTGGAGGGGCGAGATAGGGGACGAAGAAGCGAATATTGAAACGTCGAGGCCATTGTGTTACGGGTGTGAAAGGTCTCTAAGGGGCTGAATTTTACCGCAGTTTTGGCTGAGAACTTGAAACATCCTAGAAGTGCCGGGCTAGAGGATCTCGAGATTTTTCAAGGACTTTGTGTGCCAAAATATCAAAGCTATGGAGAAGCAATAAAGACACTGTACATAAAGCAATTATTCGCAGTATCTCCCGGCCTTCCCCAGCACCCAAATGTTGAGATAGGCAAGATGAGGAAGGTCTTCAGGCGATGATCTGTAGAATGTTCGATTTCACCAGGCGGTCCTATAGCGTCAGCTGTCAGACAGCCCGACCCACATAGTGTGTTTAAGCGCTGATGCGATACTTGATGACTGGCGCTGCGTGGTGAGATTGAGACAGTATGCACTGGCACTGAATGGGAGTCTGTTGCGCCTCAATTGCCATTCTCAAGTAGCCTCTTTCTATTTATATATTTAGCATTTGTCGACCGAGTTCTGACGAAGCTCATCTTAGCGCATTGTCACTGCAACTGTCTGGGTGGCTGTCCGTTTGTGAGTGACCAGATTGCTCCATTGAACTATAAACACCAACAACGGTTTGTTGGCAAACACCCCAAGAGTGGTCAGAACGACAGCCATCACTATTCGTCTGCAAAGGATCACACCTCGGCAGCAAGTATTACAGGGGTCCCAAATGTTACAGAAGTATACAAATAAATGTACACAGCACGCACAATTGGGCTGTGAGTGTGAATGAATGGGCCCAATTTGGTATCTAGGTCTGCGTGAACCTGAAACTCATCCTATTCAATTCCACCTCTTCTGAACTCCTCTCATCCAGTGCTTTCCAGCTGGCACGCAAACATCCATCTCCAGACTTCAGCGTACCGAACGGCGCATGAAAAACACATCGGCCTAGATCAGGCGGGATTGATTCTGATCCAAAAGATCAGAGATTCGCTAAGATCGAATTTGCGCTTTATTCATGGATAATAATGGAGTGCTCCCTTCTGCATTGCAATGGATCGATGTACTCCATTTGACTACATATAATTACGGCATCCAGATGTTGTTCAATACCTAGTCTTGCCAGCATACAGTGACACAACGGACAATTGCATCCCAGACGAAACGTAAAAGGCCGAGTTACAAGAGCGTTCCCCCCCTGGCTGTCCATTACTGCATCGTGGCGATTTGCTGCAAGAGTCGGCAGAAACCCCCTCAGTAATTTCGTCATTGATGCAGCCGATGGAAGCATATTGAAGCATATTACCCGAAAGAGCGACGCCGGGCTGCAGCTTCTCGGCGATAGTCATCAATTCTTGTCCAACACGCAAACCTGCAGAGTGCAGTACATACACGGGGAGAATAAAGGAATGAAGGCATCCACCGGGGAGCCTCCTTCCCTCGAAGTGACTTAGAGGGCGTACTGCACCTTTAGTGGTCAATCATGCCGAGATGCAGGGGGCTGTTTTGTCAACTTCTGCCATCCCATGTACCCGTTTAGTTCTCATCAGCAACAGAGCTTGCGTCCATCGCCCTTCCCGTTTCACCTGTCCATCATGAGTGTGGTCTAAGCCTCGATATTCTGCCACAGGCTGAACTTCCATCCTCCATCCATCTGAGCATCCAAGCCGTGACACCTCGTCCCGTCCTTTCCGCCATCCGGCCGTCCCCAAGGGGGTAGTCAACCCAGCAGGGCGTTAAAGTCCTCGGGTCTTCCACTCCATCCAGTCTTCGACCAATACGCCTAGAACCTGTGTATACCCGTTCCACCAAAAAAAGGGCTCCCCACCAAGCGACCCAAGCACACACGAAATCTCTCTCGGCGTTTCTAATGCAAACCTACAACTACAACACCTTGTTACCTTGGATGAGAAGGAATTCTAAGACCTTGTTCAACCGCGCCTGTCCCCGTCTTGGCTCTTCTTTCTTATATCTCTTTCGCTCTTTCCCTAGACTTCTCTTTATTTTCTCCTTTTTTTGAGCCGCATTTGCATCGACCACAACAGCGAGCTACGTTTGAAGCTGCCAGACAGTCAGTTTTGTAGACGTTGTCGCAACACTCATCACCACCAACAACAATTCCCGACCACCACCACGAGAGCCAGCCCCCTTAATAATTCCACTTCTCTCTGACACTGGCCAACTCACAACAGCATAACCTTTTACCCTGTACAACAAACTGCTGCCTGTTACCTTCAATGTCACCCTGAATAACGATTTATTGCGACTTCCGACCACAACTCGTGTGCTTGGTGGCGCACCCTGGAGGTTAAATTAATAAATCAAGCAACCTTCCGGCCAGCCCCTCACTTCTCCCCCATTTATTCTCTTCGCAAAACAACTACCCTGTCTGGTCCGTAATATCTACATACAACCACTGCACCCGTCTTCTGGGACCTCTGGGACCTCCGAGACATCCAACCGCAGGTTCTCTCCTCGGTCCCCCATATCCGTCTCCACGCATTGGTATCACCGTCGTACACCTCACACAATGGCAGCTGTACAAAGCCAACCCCGAGAGGTGTTGTCTCGCCAGACAATTATGCAACGCGGCAACACGCTCGTAATCCCGCCCTCGGCGTCGACCGCCCCGAGACCCACCGCAGCAACTACCGACAACATCAATTCCCGCATGAATCGCCTCACATTCGACGCCTTTTCTCCCGTAAACCAAAATGGTAGCTATGAGTTCGACCGCGTCATCAAGAGCGGTTATGTACAAAAGCGTACTCAAAAGACAAAGGTGTGTGCTGTGTATTTTGCGACGTCATTCGCTGCTGTATCTAGTATTGTGTATCATCTAACACGCTCTTTGTTTCCATAGAAGTGGAAATCCGTTTTTCTCGTCCTCCGACCGAACGTGCTTTCCATCTACAAATCGGAAAAGGAGGATAAACTGCGTTACAAACTCTACCTGTCCGACCTCACCGCAGTAACATTCCTCAAAGATCCCAAGCAAAAGCGCCAGAACGTATTCGGACTCTTCTCGCCATCGAAAAACTTCCACTTCCAGGCCCCGACGGCCCGAGATCTCCAAGAATGGGTTGACCACATACGGCGGGACGCCCGTATTGAGGAAGAGGAAGAGGAAATGTTCCTCGCTAGCCCTGCCGTGAGGCGGCAGTCGTATGCAGGTGTTGGCCCCGTTCCCAAGTCTGTCTTGGGCAACGGGACCAGCGGGACCAACGGCCGAATGGAAAGATTCGCATCTACCTCACCGGAACCAGCTTCTAACATGCCTCCTGGACGAAGACCGACGATGATTGCCGAATACTCTGGCCTTTCCGGCAACGAAGTTGCGTCACACTCTGATTTTTCCGACGTCGAGGGCCAGCGACAGGGGGCCTCAATCGAGAGTCTCGGCCTGCAACAGCCCCAGAACCAACGACCTGATCTGGGGGCCAGGAACCCAAGCCAGACAAGCGTAGGGATGGTGAACATTGAACGGGATCCTGACAGAGTGATTTGGCAGGGATGGCTGTGGTTCCTCCGCAGCAAGCGGGGTGTGAAGCAGTGGAAAAACACATGGGCAGTGCTAAGACCAAGAAACCTCATTCTCTACAAGGATGAATCGGAGTACACGGCACAGTTCATCGTTCCGCTATCGGCGATCCTCAATGTTGTCGACATTGACCCTGTGAGCAAGAGCAAGACGCACTGCCTCCAGGTCATCACGGAAGAGAGGAGTTACAAGTTTTGTGCTCATGACGAGGAACGACTGGTCCAGTGTCTGGGAGCGTTCAAAAGCCTCTTGGCGAAGAGGAGAGAGCTAGAGGCGAAGGCCGTGGCAAAGGAGAAGGGGAAGGCCACCGCTAGCTAGTGGTGGTGCTTTTAACATGAGCCTAGCCAGCTCCCTCCATCGACATCATATGGCCAAATGTGGCAATATCTGGGTATTGGATCCCCGCCTCACCGGACAGTCTCTTTTTGATACCCACACCTATGTTTTGTACTATACCGCTGAATTATTCATGCTTTACACTTATATGGCCCGACACACCTACAGTGGCAACCGCTTTCCTTCTCTCTGTCAACTTTCTTGCTTCTTTTCCTTCTTGCAGTATCTTATGAATTGTACGAACCACGGCATAGCGCTTCTATTTTCTCTCTCTTCTATTTATATTCATCCATTTGGAGTAGGAGCACTGTCCCCCTACTTATTTGTATTCGATCATTCATGGGTGGTTTGGCGTGCTTGAGCACTTGAAGTTGTCCATAAGCACACGGGGGCGTTAATTTTTCTGGAACAATGGACTGGTGGTGGGTGTGTGTCGATACTAAATGGGGACACTTGTATGAAGGCTAGACTGTCAGGGTGTTCGCCTTAGCCCATGATCAAGATGTACATACTGTGGAGCATTCCTGTAGGTAGAGCCTAATCCTAAAACTAATTCCCCAATCAGTGGGATGATTTTTGTTTTGTTCAAACTACCCACATTATTCTCAAGTTGAACCCCTCGGCAAGTTCGGAACTTCTGGAACGTGATGGTAAGAAGCTTGAGGTACCTATTACATCAGTCGAGAACCTAGAAAATTACAGATCGAGGCTCCTTTCGGGACCCCACCGCTGGATAGTGTGGAGCAGCTGTCATCTGCGCTGATCATTTTCCTTGGCGATGTCTTTTTGTAACGGTACTGACAAGGGTATAGACGGTTCAACGGCATGCTAGTGGGTTCTGTCGGACTTGTACGGAGTCCCGATTTCTTGCTGTAGAGTTCTCCGATCCATCCATGGTTGGGTCACATAGCCTCAGATCCACCTCGACTGCCTCGGCATCGAACAGCTTGAAAGGTTAAGCAAGAACAACTGTGTCAAGGAGACGGCGAAACGATGGCCGACTCAAGAGTGTAAAACGCCGCCGAGGGCAGCACCGGAGGCATGATTGGAAAGCATTATGGCAACACTCCAAGGAGGAACTAGTACTCACACGATAAGTCACAGCAGTTGCAGCTGGCTGCTATCGATAGTGTTTGTTCACCGCCCTGTGTGTGCACATGCTACCCCGGAAAGCCAGGCGTTGCTCGGGAAATTCTCGACTTTTGGTCATCTCGCCCGAACCCTTCCAAAGCGGCAGTCTGCCCGGGAAACTGGTACCCGTCGATGGCGCGTTCGCGGTGACCCCTTGCCGTCCTGGTATCACTCATACACCGTCATGGAGGAGGAGGAGGAGGAGGAGGAGGAGGAGGAGCAGGACGCGGACACATGTCGTGAAAGATGGTCCCGGCCGTTGTTCGGAATGTGTTTGGTGAAATAGGCACTGATGACGTACCAGGTGCTATCTTTGAGTGAGGGACAGTAGGCAAGAGCCAAGGCAAGAAGAGGAGGGGGGAGGGGGAGTACCGGTGAATGTAGATGTGTTTCTGTATTGGTTACTACACAGCAGCTCGTATCTGCCTATGGATGGGTGCATGTCTCCAGTCCAGTGCCAGGTGTCTCTCGCTGCCACCCAACGGGCGTTAATATTGGACTAGGGTATGCATAGATATAATAGCTAGGAGGTATTATTCAAAAGAAGCTCCTGGTAGCTTGTTCTTCGTGAGTGACGTTGGCAGTCTTCATAGGAGGGATGTGTTTCGACACGCGAGGACATTTACATGTATTTGGACGACTCCAGTTTTTACTTGTTCCCTCAGCTCTAGCGGTAGAAATAGTTCCAGTAAAAACAACACCAAACGCCCAAACATGGACCAGTCAAGAGCATGCCCGCTACTCCGCCCTAGCTCAGTATACATATATATGGGCTCTAAGAAGGTATGTTTCTCGACGCATGTTGGAAAGGCAACATGCCTACCTTTCTCCCACATTTCCGACTTCTCCCGCCTGATCGATCGTCTGCTAGCCCCTGGTTGCCGCTATTCCAGACCTAAGTATGCGGCAGTGTCGTCGTATCCGTCGTCGCCAAAATACATATCCTCGAACTGATTGCTGTCCACACCACCACCGCCCATGTCGGGACCCAAGTCCATCCCACCCCCATCCCCTAGGTTGTATAGGTCGTCGTTCACGGCGGGCGGCTTTTCCGCCGCCTTCTTGACCGGGTTTGCTGCAGTACTGGGTCCCGAGGGAAATCCCATCGGTGCAGGTACCGCCGCCGCCGGGTTGGGTGGCTGATGGGGAAGAGTGGCAGCAGCAGAAGCAGCAGCAACGCTCTGCCCCCCACCAAACCCAAAGTTGCCAATGCCACCACCGCCACCACCACCAATGGAGACTGAGGAAGCGGGAGGGTCAGGTCCCGATGATTCAGCGGTAAGATCAATGGGGTCACTGGACGGCGCGAGCGAGAACTCGTAGTCCGTGAAGGGGAGGGCCGAGGATGAAGAGAAAGATTCAGTAGTGACAACGGGCGCGGTTGCGTTACTATTGGTAGCAGCGGTGGTGGTGATGTTCCCTGACATACCTGGAGCGGACGAAGAACCGATCTCCATAGGAGCAGTCCTTGCGGCCGCGGATGGCTTGGGTTGTTGCCTATGTGCAGCTGGCTTCGGGTTTGGCTTCGAACCTACTTTGGGAGAAGCCGTCTTCACATTGATTGGTGCCGTCATGTCGAGAGGAATAGCGCTTGCTCCGTCTATGCTGCCAACACTAATGCCCATGTCTGGGAAGGGTGCTGCTGGCTTAGACTCCTTTTTCTGGGCAGCGGCTGAAGCAGCAGCGGTAGTGTTGACTTTTTGTATGGCACTGAGCTGCGGTGGTCTTATGGGCGTGATGGAGATTTTGGGTGAAGCCGAGCCCATATCTACACCCATCGGCGCTGCTGGTGCCTGCTTCTGGGGTACGTGTGGTATGACCGGGACCGGTACTGGGGTTTGCTTTACGGGCACTTTCTTGGCCCTGAGGACATGTAGGTCCCTCATCAAGACCGATTTTGCGGCAATCTTATTTCGAGATGGATGGTCATCATCAACATCCACATGCTCAGAGAGTGACTCTCGTAGCCACTCTGGGTTCAAGACTCACAATTTCGCACTCTATATCGTCCAGAGCGGCATGGAAAACGGTGGCAGATGCCTCGACCTTGGGCTTGAGCGAAGTAGTGACTTGTCCAGAACCCCTAGCCCCGTCTCTCACGGCTGCTTTGAGAGCCTTGCCCGTTTGAACAAGCTGTGGCAATAAAATTGACGGGTATCATTAGTATGTAAGATTATCATTGCGTCAGCAGGTTGAGAACTACTTGCCACATCGTCGACCATGGACTGGAGGACATCCAACGAGTCTTTAGGTTTGGAAGCCATGGCAGGGTCCCTCGCTGGACAATTAACAAATATTTAAAGGGCAATGATGGAGGAAATCCCAGCCGAAGAGCAATCAATGAAATGTTCAGGTTCCGCGATTTCTCATGGGTTGGGTGGTGTTAAAAGGTTGGTGTTCAGTTCTCAGGCTCCACTAATTCACAGTGGCATGGACTTGTCTAAGGCGACAAGGAACCATAATAGAACGGCAATCAGAACGATGTCCTGTGAGTGACTAGAAGGATTGTAATAGGGAAAGTAACTTGTAATTGAGAAAGGACAGGCGAATAAACGGGAGACTGTTAGGAGGTTCTAAGTTCCTTGATTATAGAGCCTGGTTCTTTCAAGCTATGTTGCTGTGTTCATGTTTATTTCGTGGTTGGTGGCAGTTCACATGGCCGAGACATTGATGCCAGCCTGAGGCTCCATGAGGCGTGTCTGGAAATAACAACCTTATCGAGCTAGTCATGTGATGATAATCTAAGTCATTCTCAACTACCACCTGCATGGATCCAGCACAGTTCCCGGAATGAAAAGGAAAGAGTATCATCTCGAGTGGTATATATTATCCATTAAGTCCTTGAAATTTCACCCGGAATGTATTCTGGCCATATTGTTGAATAATTAAGACCAGCCCCCTTTTGCTCGTCCTTGTCCACATCGTATCATAACGTCAAGCAGGTCTACGTACTCATATACACCGCTTGTCAGAGACTCAAACCCCACCCAAGGAGGCTCAATAGCGAGATGACGGACTATAAGTAACGTCTCTTGTACCGGGCTAAGCGTTCTGCGTGATGGTATCCATTGATTTCATTTCCAGGATGCGTCGAGTTTAGACAGAACAAGTTCCCCACTCCGGGATACAATAAGAAAATATCTACACGGTATCAACATATGTGTAAGTGAGGGACAGCATCCCCCAAGAGCACCAAACTACCTAGGGACCCGAGATGGGACGAAAGAACGAGGGAGCCCAATCCCGGCCCTCGATTGATGAAAATTTTCATATTTTAAAGACCATCCATCACTCTTGCAGTCTGGCATAGTTCCCTGTGGCGGGCCAGTCACCCCCCTCGTGCAGTGCATATACAGGGCCTAGCGCATGGCCAAGCTTGTTTCTATTGGCCTCTGAGGTTGGGAATGGGGTTGGGCTACATGTGCTTGATGCTCAACGGTCGGTCCCTCTGCATTGGATTAGATAACGAGCATCCCCCGCCTTTGTCGAACTGGGATACCTCATAACTGCACTGCTGCAGGACGTGTGTGGGTGTGGGTGTGGGCGTGGGCTCGAATCAGCCGATTGACAAGGCTGGTTGGTCCAGAAGACTCCATCAGACTGGCGTCGCCTACGGTGTGACATTACGTTTCTCTTGTAAGATTATAGTACGGACTTCTCCATGAACATGTATCTTTTGACAGCATACTGCCAATGCCAAAAATCAAGCTGAGGCTTGTCATTCAATGGTGTAGTTGGCCGAAGCACAGTCCTAGAGCATAGAGGGGCTGTAAATGGGAACCCAGGGGGCTGGATCTTGACTTGTATCCTGTAGATTGGGAACACCCCAGTAGCTGGCAGGCAGGCTGACTTTACCATTTCCCTCCGGAGTATTATCTATCCCAACTCGTGCTGTTCGTGCCAGCCATGGATCTTGTTCAAGGGCTATAAATCACTTTATCAATAGCTAGCTATCTTTCACATTTGGCTTCCGTCACTTCGCTGTGGTTTTGCAAACACTTATCGCATACTATTAGACAAAGGGCCGTGTCGTGCCCATCTCACCTCCTTGATGCATGAACTGCGAAATTTCAATCCATCTCCAATGGAATCCGAGTCCGTAGCACGGTAGGATGCGTTTGCAATGTATGCTCTGTACTCGAGACAGTAAGAAATCCGTTAATGCTAGATGGATTTTGCGATACACCGTGCTGGAAGGCTAGAAGTAGTCTAGCGTCTTGCCATGGAGGAGGGACGAGAGTCCTTCGCCTGTTAGCTTGTAGCCTCACCCCCTATCGGGAGGCTCCCACGTCGAAGTTCTCTTTTGTTCACACACCCCACCTCATGAGCTCATGAGTGCACGGGCCTCTTGGGAGTCGGTGTCAGTGGTGGTGAGCGTCACGCTTAGCCCGTTGGGGTGGGCCCACCCGTGTCTTCTTATACATGAACACCGATAAAAGCTCCCCACATACACCCCAAAGTGATAGAGGGCGAGATGCTGGGCGGTGGAGAAGGGTCCCCTGCCATCACTGGCGTTAATTGGCTAACAAAGATGTCAATTTGGGAGCTTGGTTGGACGGTTCCCAGTTTCCCTTGCACCGTTCGAATTTCTATCAAAAAGCCCACCACCGCTTCGTTTTTCCGTCCCCTCCCCTCACCTGCTTTGTTTCCGCATCTCTAGAGTCGTAGAGAAATTCATTACGGTCTGGCTGTTGAAGTCTCGGGGGATTCCTCCTTTTTCTCTAAGCCATTTCCTTTCCGTCTTGTGGTATCGTTTTTCTCTCTGCACGCCTCTCCATCTTATTTCTTATCCTTATCCAATCTTGAATTTTCGTCTCTGCCGCTCTACTCGCTCTCTCTCAAATCTCAAATCTCAAATCTCTCTCTCTTACTCACCGTCCTCCAGAGTGTGTCTTTGTCTTTGTACGAGCTTCGATAGACAAAATATCGTCACGCCAATAGTCTTTGGGCTGCCGTCTTCCCTTTTTTGCATCGACGCTTTCTTTTTGCTATTGGGTTGCGATCGCGTTCATCCATATCGAATCCTGTCTTCGAGTTCCAGGCCGAACACGCTGCTTGAGCTCCTTCCTCCTGCCAGCTCATAATCGACACGCCGAGCATTCGAACCTGTTAAAGTTTGTCCACCGCGGGTCTCTCCCTAATATAGGACGAGAATACTTTCCCTGGGAATATCGAAAGGTATTTCTTCGCGACAAGTGGTGGCAAGGAAACCAACAAAAACAAACTTCGAAAGACTTCGGTATTTTTTTTGACCCGCATCCATTTGCCTGGCAATCTTTGCGCAAGCGATCATTGGTCATACAGGTCAATTGATCTAGAAGGTGCAATAGTCTCATGACCTTAATTGCTCCTTCCCCACGATCAGTTCGAACCCTTGCAGGTGCTCCCTCCAGTCGAAGCAGGAACCCCTCCAAGCCT
Organism: Zalerion maritima; assembly: GCA_022664585.2. Lineage (NCBI taxonomy): Eukaryota > Fungi > Ascomycota > Sordariomycetes > Lulworthiales > Lulworthiaceae > Zalerion > Zalerion maritima. The sequence goes on from JAKWBI020000009.1 coordinate 58,675, forward strand.
TCAAAACCCCCTTCCTGCTGGGTCCAACTTAGTTTGAGCAGCTACCGCCTGATAATCGTCGCAACTTTATCAGACTCTAGCCATCTGGTTCACCATACGCAACCACAAATCCCGAAGCCCCCGACTCCCTTTCGCTAGCAATATTCTATCTTATCTAGACGCCATGGCCGACACAGGACCCCCTACCAGCAGCTCCCAGCTGCCACCTCCCCCCCAGCCTAATACTGGAGCTCCTGGTTATGACAACAACTCCAACAATGGCCAGGGTGGTCAACCCCATATGCCTCCCCCACCTCTGCATATCCCTCAGAACACTAACCCTATTCCTACCGCAATCACCTCACCCATGTCTGGCGCCGAAAATACTGGCATCATGTCTCCCAGCTCTGCCGGAAACTTCCGACGTGCCGCCCCCGAACCCAACAAGCGCGCCCTCTACGTTGGCGGTCTCGATCCCAGAGTGACGGAGGATGTTTTGCGCCAGATCTTCGAGACTACTGGTCATGTCCAGAACGTCAAGATTATCCCCGACAAGAATGCCAAGGGCTACAACTATGGTTTTGTTGAGTACGATGACCCTGGTGCAGCTGAGCGAGCCATGCAGACTCTCAACGGGCGCCGTGTCCACCAGTCGGTAAGTTTCTCTCATCCCCCTTCTCAAGTGCTTGCTGTCTCTGACATTTGCTCCATCCATCTAGGAAATCAAGGTCAACTGGGCCTACCAGTCCAACAACAACAACAAGGAGGACACGTCTAACCATTTTCACATCTTTGTTGGTGATCTTTCTAATGAAGTCAACGACGAGATCCTCCTCCAGGCCTTCTCGGCCTTTGGAACCGTTTCCGAGGCCAGGGTTATGTGGGACATGAAGACCGGTCGCTCCCGTGGCTACGGCTTCGTTGCTTTCCGCGACCGCCCCGATGCCGAGAAGGCCCTCAGCTCGATGGACGGAGAGTGGCTTGGATCCCGAGCTATTCGCTGCAATTGGGCGAACCAAAAGGGCCAGCCATCGATTGCCCAGCAGCAAGCAATGCAAGCCATGGGAATGTCTCCTGGTGCCAGCTTTGGCCATCATCACTTTCCGACCCACGGTATGCAGAGCTACGACATGGTGATCAACCAGACCCCTCAGTGGCAGACAACCTGCTACGTCGGAAACTTGACACCTTACACGACTCAGAACGACTTAGTTCCTCTCTTCCAAAACTTTGGTTATGTTGTCGAGTCCCGATTCCAAGCCGATCGTGGTTTTGCCTTCATCAAGATGGATTCGCACGAAAACGCGGCCTTGGCAATTTGTCAACTTAACGGGTACAACGTCAACGGTCGCCCTTTGAAGTGCAGCGTAAGTGCCTCCCGCCTTGATCATTCCATGATGGCTCTTCATCATTCACCATACTAATCTTTAAAACAGTGGGGCAAGGACAAGAACCCAAATCAACAGGGCTTCGATCCTAGCCAGCAGGCTTATAGTCCACAAAGTGCGCAAACCCCCGCCGGAGGCTTCCCTCCCACTCCCAACACCTATTTCCCCCAGTATGGTGGTAAGTTCTATAAGAACATGTAGCTGCACCGTCGGCTGACTTTGGTACTAACTCTTCTCCCATCGCAGGCCAGTACGGTGCTCAACAAGGTAATTACGGAGGCCCACAGGCACAGTCGCCAGCAGGATATGGTGGACAGCCGCCCATGGGATATGGCGGTCCTCCTAGCGCAGGCGGCTACGGACGCGGACAACAACCTCCAAATGCACAGTGGCAGGGCCAACAGCCACCCCCAGGACAGAATTTCAACAACGGCTTCGGCGGAGGATATCAAGGCTAAAAATTTTGATACAGGAGTAGGCGGGCCGATCTTGTTTTAGGGAAGGTGGAACAGGACAAAGTGTCATGGGAAACACTCCCTTTTCCATGGGACCGATGGATTTTCTTTACACCAGAGGTCTAGTGGACTCGCGTCTTGCTGGTGTGCAGCATTGAGGAATGCCTCTCTAGATGCTTAGCGTTACAGCAGGTGGGAGTTAAGATTTCGACTTTTTCAGCTTACACCACATTTCGGGCCATTGTGTGTTCAAGTTTAGTCCTTCCATTACTGTTCTTTTCTGATAGCGGTTCCTAGGGAGATTTCTTTTCTTCTTCGTGTTCCCTTTCGTCTTCGTCTTCTCTCTATTCACTTGACTTCTATCTCATAACCTTAAGAATGCTTTTATGTGCTCTGTCCCGGCCAGGTTCCCTTGGGGCCGGGCATGTCGGAAAAAGTTTAGCCAATGTTTCCTCTCTTTCTTTGCAGGATACCACGACGCATGACCTAGCATGCCTGTTTCCTTTTCTGGCTATGGTCCTTATGTTTTTATGAGGCTTATGAAAGAGGGCCGCGCATCTCTGAAGGATGCCGACGATGGAAGACGGATGCAATGTGCTTTCTATTTTGACATGATATGTAGTAGAATATGGCAGAGGGAAGAGGAAGCAGGTCAGGCATGTTGGTATTGTTTGACTGGATACACTTAAGTGGAAGTACATCATGGTAAAGAGATGAGAGGCCGACGGATGGCCAGTGAACACTAAGCGAGCGGTAATGAGATATCCGCCTGGAGGCAAGACGACTTGTTCGCTCTTCCGAGTATATTGGGTCCCTAGATGACGAATGAAAATGTCGCCAGGAGAATCGACGTGCTTCAAAATATTCCGGACGGCATCTTGCATCTAGCGAATTCAAGATTCCACGGCCTAGTGGCAATACAATAACAACATAATCTACGAATCGTAACAAGCTGATTTCCCCCTAGTCTTGGAAAAATGGGCGGTTATTAACTTCGCACCGTGTCGATGCCCAAATGAGAGCAGGAGTTGCGGGATCAGCGTCGGCAGCCCAGGGGGTGCAGAACAACAAGCAGCGGAGTCCTAGCTAGATCTGCAACGCACTCATGAAATTAAAGTCGGTACTAATTACCGGCTGACTGGCTAGGAGGGAAGGGGGGGATATCAACAAGGAGAAAACTGTGAGGCAAATGAGTCTTTAGCAAGATTGAGGGTTAATATATCGGTGTCTTCGTTTCAACACTTGTGCCTTGCTCCCAGCATCAGCACCAAAAGCACGGTAAACCCCGCGAGGAACGATGAAGAGAGACGTTCCTAGGTAGACATTAGGCAACGGAATCAAATATAAACTACCTAGGCAGGTTACAATTAGGAACAACAGGTAGTAGCTAGGAACGAGCCAGGAATATTGAGGTTCTGCACTTTAGAATGCTATAAACTTTGAATATTTATTGTGATCGGCATCAAATAACATAACAAAACCTCGACATCACGTTCCTAGGTACTTGTCACTGCCCGCCGGTTATCGATTAGCTGAACGTCTTTGGGCTGCGCCTCAATGCTGTCACAATCTTCTCTACCGCCGCGCTGGGGTAGACTTTCAACTGATGGTGGATAGGGCTATTGCCACGGTCACGGTGCAAAATGGAGAAGAGGTTGGAGTCATGCGCTCTCCCTCGGGGAGAGTGATCGCAACAATGTCTTTTTGGGTAGGAGGGAGGTCGGTGAAGCGAACGAAACGAATCGCGCGTTAAACTGGGCTTTCGCCTAACCAGGATAGATCCTGCATAATTGGGCTTGTGATTTCAATTAGTTAGGCTCAACTGTGCGGATTCCGTGGGATGGCGACGCCGGCCCCCCAAGTGTGTGGCTATCCTTAGAAAACATGCCAACCATTGACAGTACAGATGGAATGTTAATACTGTGTTAGGTAGCATCCACTCTCAGCAGCCATGCTGACCCTCTGCAACACTTTGGGGGGCATACCTGCCCAAATGGTGCCCATCGACCCGAAACTGGGCAGGTGGGCGTGAGCTTTTCTCATTTGCGGCAGGAGCAGAGTCAAGAAGGCAAGAGAGGTACTGTAACTTCCTTTCGAGCTTCGCCCTTGCCACGATTGGTTGCTTGGGCCAACAGCAGCAGCAACTGGCAGAAGCAGCAACAGCATCAGTAGAAGTCGCAACAGCAAGAAGCCCAGGTTGAAGACAATGAGACAACCTTAGCGAGCAATAGCCAGTGCGTCTGCCCCAGCTTGCTTGGGACCCCCGTCGTCATCGGCCTTGTCACTCTATCCCACTCCTTCTCTCTCTCATGCAACACAACAGTTCTCTTGTTGCTTGCTTTCATACGTAGTTCGACTCTTTCGCGCTCCATCTTGGATTTGTCTTTTCTCTCCTTCGGTCACACACTTAGCCACACTCCGGATCCTCTATCTGGCTCCCTTGCAGGTCTGAGGAGCTGTCGAATCGACCGCCGTACTATTTGTTCCTGTGCATGTCATGATGAATTCCTAGCCGCCGTTTTTTTAAACTATCAAAGTTTGGGCAGTACCCGCCCTAGTCGCCTTTTTTCTCTTTTCAAAACTTCAACGAACCCTTTCGAGTAGCTCTTGTTCCCAACAATAGCAAACACCGCGTCAGAAGAGGACCCTCTACGTTTCCACTCCTACGCCCGTGCCCAAACAAGAAACAAGAAGACGTCCTGCTGTCGACGACTTGCCGAGACATCCTTTTGCTGGCCCGGCTCTTACTTTCTTATCCTATTTCTCTCACGTCGTTTCCCTCGTTACCAGTAGCCCAAAAACCCGCAGTTGCGCTTCGCGCATTAGGCAAGGAGAACAGTGGCAAGATTCGAGCATCATTTTTCCCGCAAAGCAGACGTACACTCCAACCTGGAATTCGTTCGAGTCTTCCTCCGAGGCATCGCACTCGGCACGGTACATTACAGTACAGCACAGTACAGCACGAGGCTCATCGTCGCTTGATCAATTAGACGCAACGACCGCCCACGACGCAGCTTCTGCTAGCTGGGGTCCAACGGGTCCCACAAAGCCCGGCCCTCTCGACAGCTGGTCGGCCTTTTTCCTGCAGCCGCCCCCTCCCCTTCCCCCACTCCGTTTCTCGACAACACCAACGAACTCGCACCCATCAACAATAACCGCACATCGTCTCCATCGTCCACTCTTTCGAAAAGCCAATCTTCTTATCTGCCAGCCATGGATCAATGGCAAGGTTACACCGACCCCCCCACCAGCTCGAGGCGTTATAATGGAAACGGTCAAATATCGCGAGACTCGTACAATAATGGGGCCCAACAGCAGCAACCACAGCAGCCCCAAGCCCCGGCCAGCCTGAGATACGACAGCTACCACCAGCCTTCAATAAATTCGCACTCGGCTCAAAACCCGGCCGCTTCCCCCATCGCCAACCCGCAGATCCGAGACGGCAGTGGCGACGTGACAATGCAGGACGTGCAAGATCCGTACAACACCAGCACCTTCAAGTATCCCATGCGGCCCCACCATCACCACAACCTTTCATCCGGTGGCCGCGCCTCGAATCTCCAGCAGTCAGAACCCTCTGCTGCTGCCCAGCGATACTCGCCAATGGAGGCTCTATCACCCACTTCACCATATGCCAAGTCTGTAGCACCACAGTATGCAAACCCTCCGGGCCAGCGGCAATCGCCAACCCGTCAGGGGCAGCCCGAGTATAACCCGACGAGCCCATACTACGCCAACCGACAGTCCCAGCAGCTACCGTCAATGTCCTCCTACGCCCATCAAGCTCACGACAGCTACAACACGCCGTCATCGGCCGCGACTTTGATGGAGAATTCCTTCACTAATGACCCCAAGTCCCCTCGAAGAGCCGTGCCTCAGGTGGCTGCTCCGGGAAAAGGACCCGTTCCCGAATTTAAGAAGATTCGATCGCCGACCGAACTGCACCCGAAAGTGAACTTGCAGCCTCCATTTAGGAGAGCCAATCCCGAAGGTGGTTTCATAAGCGTTAGTTTTTCTCCCCCAGAGGTCCCGTACTCCTGACTTCTTCGTTGTGATAGCGATGCTTACTCGATTGGGACCAACAAATCTAGCCCCTACAAGCGCTTACTGTTCATCTTCCGGCAACATACCGCATTTGCAACCCCAATTTCAAATACGAATCGTCAAGAAACCCCCGCAGAGTGCTCACGAAACCCAGTAAGGGCGTCAAAAACGATGGCTTCGACAATGAGGACAGCGACTACATTCTCTATGTCAACGACATTCTAGGGTCGGAGGAAGCTGGCCACAAGTATGCCTCAGCCCTGCTTGAAAATAATGCCGATTACGTCTTGTCTTGCATGTACTAACTGCCAGGTAGAAACCGCTACCTCATCCTGGATGTTCTCGGCCAAGGAACGTTTGGGCAGGTTGTCAAATGCCAGAACCTGAAGACGCAAGAAGTTGTGGCCGTCAAGGTGATCAAGAACAGGACGGCTTACTTCAACCAGAGTATGATGGAGGTTTCAGTTCTTGACTTGGTATGTTTTCCATTGTCGAAGCCTTGAGTCTCTCGACCTTCGTTCCCTGTGTCTCATATGGCGCTAACAGGCATGGTTGTGACATAGCTCAACACGAAACTCGACAAGAACGACGATCACCACCTCCTCCGCTTAAAGGACACCTTTATCCATCGCCAACACCTCTGCCTCGTGTTCGAACTTCTCAGCGTCAACCTGTATGAGCTCATCAAGCAAAACCAATTCAGGGGTCTCAGCACGACCCTTGTCCGTGTCTTCGCCCAACAGCTCCTCAATGGACTGGCTCTGCTCAACAAGGCCCGGCTCATCCACTGTGACTTGAAGCCAGAGAACATCCTTCTCAAGAATCTTGAAAGCCCCATAATCAAAATTATCGATTTTGGTTCGGCTTGTGATGAACGACAAACGGTGTACACCTACATCCAATCGAGGTTCTATCGATCACCCGAGGTCCTTTTGGGTCTTCCCTACTCGTCTGCCATTGATATGTGGTCTTTAGGCTGTATCGTGGTGGAACTATTCCTCGGTCTTCCCCTGTTTCCAGGCTCTTCCGAGTACAACCAAGTCTCTCGTATCGTCGAGATGCTAGGCAACCCTCCCAACTGGATGATTGAGATGGGGAAACAAGCTGGAGATTTCTTTGAGAAGCGCCAAGACGAGTTCGGCCGTAGGACGTATCACCTCAAGAGCATGGAGCTGTACTCTCGCGAGCATGGAACAAAGGAGCAACCGAGCAAGAAGTACTTCCAAGCCAACACTCTGCCAGAGATCGTCAAGAGTTACCCGATGCCGAGAAAGAATATGAAGCAAAATGAGATTGATAGAGGTATGTTACGGCTACTGTGTCTCCCCCACTCTCTAGCTTTCTGGTTCTCGTGAATGCTAACATTGGGTTACCTGTTACAGAAATGAACAACCGGATTGCCTTCATCGACTTTGTGCGAGGTCTGCTAAACATCAACCCCCTCGAGCGATGGTCTCCCCAACAAGCGAAACTCCATCCTTTCATCACGCAACAGAAGTACACGGGCCCGTTCGTTCCGCCAATGAACCTCAAATCTAGCTCTTTGAATAGGTCTCCCGCACCAGGCACACAGCAACAACAGCAAGCCGAGGCAATCAGCAAGCAGAGAGCCCAAGCCGCACAAGCAAACGCCAATTCTGCCGCGGCACAGAGCGGTTACGGCATTGCCGGGCCTCAATACCAGCACCAACCAGCTGCTCATCCCCAACCCCAAATGTACCAAAGCAACAATATGTACAACGCAAGCGGCAGCCACCAGGGTCAACCGCCACCATATGTGCCTCAGCAGCAAGCCGGTTACGGGCAGATGGTGATGGCGCAGCCTCAGCAACCAATGCCCCAAGGATACGTGCCCCAGCAACAGCAACAACCTAACCTGTACCAACAGGCGACCGTCCGAGCCGGGAGACAACGGGCCTCGACCGTCGAGCAGCAGGGGATCCCCGCAGCCATTCAAAGGGTTGCAAGCCACCTAGATCCCAATGCCCCGATCCGTCTCCAACCTAGCCCGGCATACTACCCGCCGCCCAATGACGGAAGTGCAGGATTGGCCGATGCGGGTGCCGCAAGGCGGCGTGGTAGTAGAGCGCAGCAGACCGGCAGAGGTAACATGAATCTCATTCGGAACCTAGAAGAGCGTACGTTGGAGGAAGGGTTTATGGGCACCCAAAACCAGTGGCACTAGCATGTACGGGTTTAGGCGTCTTATAAGCCCCCCCTCTGCCACAAATGGGATTTCCAACATTCCCCAAGCTAGACTTGGTGTGAGAGGTAGAGCGCTTCGCTCGATGCCCCTCAAGTGGAAGATGCGCTGGCAACCTCTTATATGCGCACCCTAGATGGGAGTGGACATGCTCGGCATATTCCTGCACTTCACCCGGCCACATATTGTCGGCCTCGACGGTTCACCCATCCGGACCATGCTAAGAGCAACCACAATAGGGAGAGTATTGGCCGATACTGCTTATTTGCAACATTTCCTTGCGTTCTTGGTGATGCTTTTCGGCGCCTGACGGTTCTTGATGCTGCTGTCGACACGGGTTTGATTCATACATTTACGACGAAAGACAGTTTGAGACAAGTACCCGAGGCGAAGCTCCAAGTCGACCGGATTGTCGGGAGGGTAGGTTGGTGTCGCATACTCTGTCCAGCCCTGGCTTGTTCTCACCCGATACCTCAACGCCACCACCTCCAGATAAAAAAGAGAAAAAAAAACACCAGCAGAAAAGTCCTGGTCTGCACGGGTCCCAACAAATCGCGGGCGACTTTCGAGCGAAGATGGAATTTGGACGGTGCCACGGTGCCACGGTAGCAGGAAGCCGGCCACTAGAAGTATATCGATGCACTGGAAAGTTGGCAACGCTGGTTAGTTGCTGGATGCGTGGCTGTGGAACTGGCTAGAAGGGTTGGCTGATGGGCGAGAAGAAAGAGTTCATTTTTGGGTGGATACTGAGATGGCCATGTTTCGTTACCACCCAGCTATGAACATACGTATACGTTTTATACATCAACCTCCCCGCGCCAAAGCCATGTCCCTTTGCTTCGGTTTTGGGGCCAAAGTTTCATATTGATAGATTGGGGTTCGCTGCTTTTTTTTTTCTTTTTTTTTCGATATGTTGTTTCTAGCTATCATTCAATTTTGCCTTCCTCGTTCGTCCTCAACACACTTTCAGCATTAAGCCCGGCACCTTTATGCCCCTATGACAGCACCCCGTCTCTTTTACCCCTTATGTCTCACTGGGCGGCTTTGTGGATCAAATGGCATTATGAGAGCGAGTCGGAGGGCATTGGGAAACATGGTAGGAGGGCTGGGGAGTGGAGGTAGTTTTTTTGGCTCGCCAATTTGAACGACTGGAGGAAATCGTGAAATCAGAGTGCCTAATATCTTGTCGCCATGTGGCGGAGAGGCCATGCGCCTATATCGTCCGAGGTATTCGGATATTCTACGTGCTGCTTGACTAAATCACGACCGTCGCCTACTACTCCCTCATCTTACGTAGTACACACGATCTTGTGCGTTCCAACCGCAGATGACGTCGGGAGGGTGCTGGGTTGCCCAGCCAGAGGTGCAGAGGTGCAGAATTCAACAACATAGAGAATGTATAAGGGTTTGGAGAGCAAAAACAGGGATCCAATGGTATGTATATACATTGTTTTGGTTTCAAAACTAATTGTACTATCACTAGGCCGGAGAAATGGAAGAATGGCGCTCGGGCATGATTACCACCCACACATTGTCTAGGTCTCTCTCGCAACCCGTTGTTCAACGTGATCGAACTGGCTGATTCATCCTCTGCAATACTTCTCAATGTTATTATGCCACTGAGGGTAGTTAGGCGTGGTAGGGGACGTATCCGTTTGCATACTCGTGTCCGTCTACTCGTTCGTTCCTCACACCACTACTGCTATTCGCTATCTCTGCCCCCTTCGCATCTCTCTCGGCTTCGATTCTGATTATGGCAATACTGTTCGCTTTTGCCGGTACGAAGTCTGATGGAGATACCATGACGAGGAGTAGTGGTAGTAGTAGTAGTAATGGTAGTAGTAGTAATACATATGACTAGGTACCTAGGTAGGTAGGTATGAATAGCACTGGAAATAAGTCCGCTGAGCCTGAAGATGGAACAAGAAGAAGAACGAAGAAAGCAGACATGAGAAGAATCAATGCAGTGTTGGATTTACTGAAAACAAAATCGCTCCCCGAAATAAAAACGCCCATGCCCTTCTTCCATGTGGTAGGTGCCTCACGATTTCCTTCATGATACTCATTTTTATGCCTGTTAAAATTGCTAGTATTTTATGATTTGTTGACAGCAATAAGTGTGTAAATATCTACTAGGAATGCTGCTTGGGCCTTTTTTTTTTCTTCTTTTTTTTTTGCCTCCCCTTTTCTCTTCGGTTTTCTTCATTATGGCAGCGGGCCAGGGCGGTGGGTGGTGTGGTAAACAAGCTCGTGGGTCAGAGACACAAAGCTGCAAAAAAAGCGACGCGAAAGGACGGTAAATGGGGAATGGCAGCAGTAGATAACGACGACGAGTAACGATGACGAAGAAAGGCGATACTAGATGGCATGGTAAGAGGTAGCAAAACAAGCAAACAACCTTTCTTTCTTGCTTCTTAATTCGTTGAGCAGTAGTAGTTGTTACTATCATCTACCTGGCCACCATTGCCTTCATAGCCATTGTAGCCACCGTCGTCCTCGTTCTCTTTGTACATTTCATCATCCTCGTTGTACTCGCCGTCGTTCCCATCGTTCCCATCGTTCCCATTAGCGTTTGCTCGGGACCCTGTAGGGTAGGTGTTTGGGTAGCTTCCTCTCTGCCCCTTGTAATTGCCGTAGTATCCACCGCCGCTGCTTCCATTGTAGTTGTTCTGGTTTGGATAGTACGAATCGACGGCATCGTAGCCTCTCCTTCGGTCCGCCCTTCCACGGATTTGACTCTGGAAGAGGTGGTTTTCAGAGTTGTTATGTCTGCCACCACCACCACCACCACCACCACCGCCGCCGTTAACGTTATCGTCGCCGTATGCGCCATGACCCCCTCCGGTGCCACGGGTGGGGCGATAACTGTCCCGTCGGCTCGGCCCTCCTCCTCCTTCCCTCTCATCCTCGGAATGGAACTGGCAATAAGCAGCACCGACACTGTCACGACCGTACTCCTAGTTACTGCCGCCCCTGCCGCCACCACCCCCACTTGTGTTCGCGCCTCCCCTGTTACCCCTTCCCCAGCTGCTGAATCCTCTTCCTTTCCTTTGCGCAGGCACGATCTTGTCGCTGTAGAGTCCGCCCGCGCCCGATGAAGAGCCGTGCTTGTTGGAGTCGGATGCGTTCTTGCTGCCGCTCCCACCGCCGATGTCCATTTTCATGGGGTCGTCGAAGCCGTGGCTACCGTCTATGACGTGGGGAGCAGAGTTCCTAGGTTGGGGTTGGGAGAAGGCGCCAGTGGCCCCGGAGGAAGAGCTGTTCGTGGTGCCGGCTTTTGCGTAGAAGTTTAGGACTCGGGCATCGGCCTATTTGCGAGGGGAAAAGGAAAAATGTTAACGATCTACTTTGCTCCTTGCCATCGAGTTCTAGCGCTTTCCACTATCGATTTCCCTCCTTCTTTGCTGATTTCTAGAATGGAGGAGGTTGTAGGTTGGATGGGACATAAAGCTTACAGTCTTGCCATTAAAATACTGCACCACCCTCTCCGCACCCTCGCGAGACTCAAACATGACCTCGGCCACGACTATAGGCCTCGTCTTGATGATCTTGCAGCTGAGCACCGCCCCGCCGATGGGAGCGACGGCCGACTCGATATCCGCCGCCGTCGTGCCGTCCGCAAAATTTTCGGCGCCGACCACGTAAGGGCCCGCGAGGCCGCGAATGCTCATCCCCGTTGCTAGAGACGGAGGGGTGGGGAATATGCCGCCGTTCTGCTTCTGCTGCTGCTGCTGCTGCTGCTGCTGCTGCTGCTGCTGGGCTTGTCCTCCTACCACTGTTCTCCTCCTTGGTCCCTTGGGTGCCCCAGCAGGCGCAGCACCTCCGCCAACGGACCCTCTCATGATATTCATCTGCTTGGCAACCGCACCCGACTGGCCCGCTTTCTCGATTGCGGCGGCGATCTTCTTGGCCTTCCTCGTTCCGGGGGCGGCGATTCGGGCGGCGAGGGAGTTTTGTTCGGGAAGGGCCGAGGTCGAGGCGCGCTTCTGCTTCTTGTATATCCCCGCCCGAGAAGCCAGGGATCCAGCGGCGTAGTTGGATGCAAGCGATGCGGCTCCCGTGCTCTTGCGTCGGCTGTCCTTGCCGAGTAGCTTCTGCGCGAGGGTCTGCGCGCGTTGCCGTTCACGAGCTAAAAAGTGGCAGTAGGTTGTTAATACACCATCTTGGCAGGATTGGGGTTGTCATCTTGCTGTGGGTCCCTTACACTTGCTCAGCATAGCCTCAAAGTCGGACGCCACCTTCTTGTCCGTATTCTTTTCCTTCGCCATGTTTGCGATGCCGTATGATGAGGTTTTTGCAATGTTGTTCGGGTGGAGAATTGCGCGAGGCTGAATGCAAACGGGGAAATGCGATGCCAGAGGCTGGCCGAAGTGTGTGCTGGCAGCTGGTAGGGCTACGATGATGGTGGAGGCATCCACGTGTGAATGCGGTCCCGGCCGAGCAGGCTGCTAGTGTTTGTGTGTTTAAGTACCTATGTTAAAAGAGAATGGATGGCTTGTTGATGATGGGACAAATTGGTTGAAAGTTAGTTGGTGTAGGTAGGCCAAGCTGACTGATGTTCCTCTCGCTTTGATGCCGGGCAGAAATGTATTATGGTTGCAGGGATCCATGGCGCATATGCCCCAAAGTGGAACGCGACAACCAGTTGCACGCTAACATTGGTTGCTGCATATGCAATATGCTCGTATTGGACTATGCTGAGTCATTCTACCCTCGATCGGCCTGAAGCCCGGACCGCAAGCTATCCTCACCACAAAACATGAGTAGCAGGAGCAGGGATCTCAAATTAACTTCTGGTTGATGTTTCCCAACCTGGGCTCCAATTTCGGTCTAGTAAAATTCTTATTTCAGTCGATTAATATGAATCACAAGACTGCTAATCTTCTTTGCTTCCTCTCATTGATCGCCATGTTTCCATCTCGTCCCGTCATTGCCACTTCCGATCCATGTCTATTATGATAAATGTTCTCCATGGTTGTACCTCAATCCTTCGTGTCACACCAAGAACTCCGTTCCTCTATTGCCTCCTTGAGGCTTCCTCAAAGGAGTGTCGTACCTGCTTTCGGTTCTTCAAGCCTCGCCCATCGTCATGGATATCCTTGTTGTATTTGTGGTCATGCTAGTGCTGCTTTCTGTTCCCACCGTCACTCTTTCTTCGTGAGTCGTCTCTAGTTTAAAGAATCTGTCCTCTGATGAACACTGGCTCGAGCTGTCGTCCTCTTCTATCTTTCCCAGTTTCGTTCCCCGTGCTTGCGACAAATGCTTGACTGAGGACACGTCCGTCGCCGGGCTGTCTTGCCCTGAATCCTCGCTCCAATATCGCCGCCCCGATATGTGAGAGTATTCTGAAGGAGATGACGGCGTGTTTTCACTCTCCTTCCCGTCTTTCGATCTTCTGTGCTCTGCTTCCGGGCTTGGTGCGACTACAGCTTCCGGATCAGTCTTGATGGTCTTTGTGTCGCATCCAGAGGCACAGTCAGATGGTCTGTCCCCTTCATCCCTAGTCTTAGCATCCGCGGACGATTCCTTGCCTCCCTCCATGTGTCGGCCACTCTTCAATGTGATAGTTGACGATGCCGAAGGGCTGCATTCTGTGACCTCTTTTCTGGACTCGGTGCTCATCAAGCTCTTTCGTGAAGCAAGACTTTTAAGGGGGACTGACACGAGATCATGTTCCTTTGTTTGGTCTGACGAAACCTTGGCGGGCTCGCCGACCCTTCCCATTGTATGAAAGGCAAGGCCCAGCCAGCTCTCGGGAATGTAATCCGGGGGATTACGGCTCAAGTTGTCAACACTTTGGCTTTGGGCCTGTAGGTACATCTCGACGTTTGTGTTGTCTAATCGTGCCTTTAAAAACTTTACTGGAAGTGTTTTCGTGGGACTGGAGGGAACCGTCGGCGGGCTGCAAGGAGACGCCGGTCTAAATTCAACGAGAGATTCACTGAGCGGGTCGCGGGTCCGGGTGACTCCTATATCGGTAAGCACCTGGCGATACATTTCGGGTAGGCTACCGACACAATCTTTGTAAATGTCGTCCAAGTCTGGATCTCGACTAAGCATCAGGTTTGAGGAAGCAACCCTTTTCGGTGGAATTGGGTACCTGCGCAAGTATGAATATTTGAGTTTCTAACTTTCGATGCAAAGGCATATTGTACGTACGGCATGTTTTGTGTCCTTGCGTCTGGTTTGTTGATGGACCGTGGGCATGTGCTAAGATCCTCTGGCTTGATACCAGTACATCCTAGAGCGGCAAAGGGCGGCCTGGGCTGCCGATGTTGGCGAGCGGATCGGGTGTCGTGGCGATGGTTCATATGGCGTTCGGATGCGTTCCACGGGCCTCGAACGTTGTAAGCATTTTCCCTCAACGCTCGCCGTTGCTCGACTGAGATTAAATGATTAGAGCCATCCGCAAAACTCCAAGAGACAGTGAGCCTCCACAATTGGCCATATCATTACCTGTGCGCCGGAACTCGGAAGCAGAAATTGGCATCAGCGGTATCTTGTGGGTTTTCTGACCAAAATCCTTCTTATTGCCAGACCAGTCTAGGTAAAAGATAGTCAGCAAAGGCCCTTCAAGTAGATAGTCTAGGCGAACAAGTCGTTGGGGGTTCTGTCAACCTTTGAATGTTTGTTCAACTCCCTGTCGGAGAGAATTTGAGCGTTCAAGACATGTCATGAGTCCGACTGGCATGTCGATTACAGGTGGTGGGAGCTCTTCCGCTTGAGACACATCTTCTCCAGTATCTACACAGTCTAGATCTTGGTGGATTCTCGAGTCCGTAGATAGTGCCCTATCTATATTGAGTCTTAGGGCAAAGGCATTGAGCAGATCCCCAAGGCTCTTCCTTCTTGCCGGCTCTTGGAGCCGAGGCATGGCTGTGGTATCAAATAAATCGAGTGAGTTAGCTGACTTGATTCCACGTCCGAGAAGATGTACAAAGTCATCAAGATGGATGGTGGAAAGGGTCATACAGTTGCTCGAATTGTCGGAAGTGGCCTCTAGAATGCCTGATCGCGGTGGCCTTCGTAGTCCAGCGGCAGCCGATGATGGACGGGGAGTTTCCGAACTCTTGATCCTTGCCGTCATGCGAGCATGGCGAACCGACAGCCACTCCCAGGCCGACCTCCCTGTTGAAATGGCATGATGGGTGTTGTTTCGACTCCTGATAGAGTGTAGCAGGCTTTGTGTCTTAAGCCTCCACAGGGAACTAACCGATTCCCCACCAGTGGACGAGCGAGCCGTTCTGGACCTCGTAGTGTCGGTGCTAGTTCGAGGAGGCGGATGTGTCGACGACGAAGCCTGAGCTGGGTCACTTGCAGATGTAGCTGGGGATGGCATGGTGAGATATCAACCTCCCATAAGGAAACTGGGAGTTCCAAGCGTCTTTGTTAATGTTAACCAAGATATAATAAATGGGGTGGGGGTAGCAAAGAAAGGCGGGATTTTGGTGAATGAACGACTGTCGTGGATGGGGAAAGTGATAAGTAGAGGCGAGACGATACGAGGCTGTATGGGGAGGGGTAGTAGTAGTTAGTAGTAGTGCCTACTCTGTGTGGGAGAGCCTCGGTGAAAAGGTGGGAAGAAGAAATGCCATGGACGCGGGTATAATGGTAAGAGATCATTGATTAAGAAGAGGCGATGAATGGCACTGCCGAAAGACATGGACTGGAGCGGATGCCCCCGAATATCGGTGTTTCCTCCAAAGCCTCAGGAAAGACGGGTTTTAAGAAGGATCTTTCTAAGACAAACGGAACCAAACCTTCCAACTCAAGCAGATTCGTCGCGGATTCCCACATCGCCCCTGCCCTGTCTTTCTGCTTGGGATTGGGTCGACTCAAACTCTCCTGCCTCTCTCCTAGAACTGCATCTATAGTTCCTTCCCATAAACAATAATGGCAGTAGCAATTACCAACGTAATACTTAGATCGCCAAGGAACGTCGGGTGTGTGTGTGCGGGAGATTTTGAGAGGGAAGAAATTATCTGGTTCGAGGGTATATACGGATCACGGAATGACGCATCAGCGCCCCCATCGCCCATCATCAATAATATCTGTACAAAGGTGAGACATTTGGAAACTATCCGTACGCCGTCCTTTAATGCAAAGATCTATATACATGTGGGACCAACCGGCGTCGTTTAAAGCGTTGTGTAACGGTGTGGCCTCGGTTTTTGGTACCGCGTTCTTGCTTGGTCGATTCTCATCCGCTCCTTCTCCAGCTGTGCCTTGCGAATCGCAGATGGCAGATTTGGCTGTTGTAGCTCGCGACCTTCAAAGAATTTTACCACACGCCCGTTGAGCTCGTTTCTTCTCTTCTTGAACAAGCCTATGTCTGATTTCGTCATATCGCTTCCTCCGAGATCGACTACTCGGTCAAACATGGCAAGCATACGACGCGCGACAGCAACAACTTCCCTCTGATCATTATACTGCACCATATGCTTTGCAATGCTTTTCGACTCTTGTTCTTTCTGGCCTTTTCCTAGCCAAACCTCCTCCTCTCGGTCGAAAGCCTCGTCTTCCTTGGACATAGCCGTGAGGTTAAGGGCTTTGTAACCCCGCTCCCGATTCTCAGATTTTTCCTTCAATTCAGCATCCCTAGCTTTCTTTAGTGATTCCCGAACGGCCTCGTCCGCTAAGTTCGGAATGTTCCACAATGGCGGGCCTCCGAATGCCTGGTCCCATGCGATCTTGAATGGATCCCACACCTTTTCTAGTGATCTTGTGAGCTGCCTGGCATATTCTGCCATGCCCAACTCGCCCCTTTCTTGAAAGGTCCTCCTTCCAGTCAGTGTAGCCGTCCGAAGATATATCCTCAGAGAATGTGGATCTGGTACCCGAAGGGTGTGTGTCATGACGTCTAGCATCCTACCCGCGTTTGCGAACGAATTGAGATTGAGGTTGTCCCTGGCACAGGTAGCCATTGCAATGCGGAATGTTCTTGCTGCCACGAACCGAGGCGGCATAGCCAGCACAGCCTGGAGAGATTTTGCCGAGTTGTGTGCTCTTCGTAGCGTCCTGAGGTATTGGTGCCAGCTCGCCGAGTCTGGGGTGACTCGGAACGGTGGTCCAGTGAGGATCCTCCAGTAGGCCGAGGCCTGGCCAGTCTTCTGGGGGTGCTCGCAAGCCGTCAGGAGAAGCGACAGAGCATTGTTTCCGGGCTTGACGTAGCTAGCTTGAGATCTTGTGGTTGTCGCCAAGGAAGATCCCGCCGGGTATGCATCTAGGAGGCCGTTTGGGTCCGGAACGTTCATAGTCTCGTGCACTAGGTTGAACACTTGCTCAAGACCCTCCCTTGATCCTGTCTCTAGAACAAGTCGACCGTAAGCGCAGACAGCCATCTCGTCGAGGACCAGCTTGGCGGACATCCATCGGCGACGGGCATCTGCCCATATCTTGCTTGACCGGTAGAGGGTTGCCGACCTCTCCTTTTCATGCTGAATGGTGTCTATTTCAGACGAGGTTATCGAGGGGCGTTGATATATGGAGCGGAGAGAGTTGAAGACGACGGTGAATGTACGGGAATCCGGAGCCATGGGGCCCGTTTCCGTAACGTCGCCAAGAACGATATAGAGAGCCTCGATATCTCCGGCTCGGGCGCATGCATTGAGCAGGGCGTTAACATGGACGATGTTTGGAGAAAGACGCTTGTTCTCGCGCATGAGGTAGTATATGCGCAGGGCTTCAGCAAGAAACGGTTTCGGGTTCTCGAGCTTGGCACAGCCGTTGAATATGGCGGTATAGGTCTGGGCATTGGGAAGCTGGCCGCGCTTCTTCAGGTCGGTGAAGAGCTTGAGAGCCACCCTAGAGTGGTTGTTGGCCATGTTATAGTCGATCAAGTGGTTCCAACTCACGACCACGTCCATACCCTTGGAGGTGGCCTGTTTGACCACTTCGACGGCCTCGTTATATCTACCCTGCTTGAGCACACTCTGAACATACTGGGCAACGGTGTAGGGATCCTTGTGGTAATTTATTGCCTTTGAGACAGCAGCTTCTAGTCTAGTAAGGGACTTCTGAGGTTTCGCCCCGACGGACAATCCTTGGCTTCTAGTATGGATGGTGGCCAAGAACAATCGGGTGTCAAGGGCCGTGGGAAGCCCTTTGCGAGTGGCAGTTGGTGTGTATAGTCGCTGTGTCAAAGTGGGAGTGAGTAACGTCTTCCTTACACACTCGCGACAGAGGAACATGGCGGTTATGGGAGAGCTTGAGCGTCATGAGGGGAGAGTAGCGAAAGGGTTGGTTTTGCGACGATGGGATTTTATTTTCCTCCTACAGACAATGCACATGTGCTTTTACTAGATTCGCCCAAAAAAAAAAAAAAAAACCCCCACCCTTCAGCCCCCCCAAAGTTTCCGAGGCGCCGTATTTTTTGCCTGCCGAGTTATGACGGAATGGATGGCAACATCTGCAGGGGTAGTAAGCAATACCTACTGTACCTTGTATGCAATTGACGGGGATACACACATGGCAGCGCAAAGACGCGACTGGGTGAATTGGCTTTAATGGAAATCGCGTCCTGTAAATTGAAGCGCGTCAAGCCACTTAAAGACCCCTCGATGCTCTTCACCAATTCTGCACACGCCCAGCCCTGAAATGCCTTCCCGTCTGGAGACAGATAGAATACGGGTGCAACTGGATTTGTAAACGCAATTCCTCTTTTTCATCCACCCAGCCAACAAATACCTTCCCCAAAATTCATTGAATACACGAAACTTAACGACAATGGCGTCCAGAGCCGCCAGCAAGCGCCAGAGGTTTGCGGAGCTCAAGGCTCTGCGTGCCTCTGGAAAGAAGACCTTCGACAGCTACGAGGTCGATGACGAGAACGAACTGTACGAGGAAGTCGACGAGGATAGGTACAAGAAGATTGTCCGAGATCGTCTAAATCAAGACGATTTCGTGGTTGACGACAATGGCGAGGGATACGCTGATGACGGGCGCGAGGAGTGGGACCGCCCAGAGCAGTACTACTCGGAAAGTGACGATGATATGGCCGTAGGACCCAAGAAGGGAGGTAAAGCTGGTATGAACAAACACTTCAGCTGCCTTTTCTTTTCTTTCTCTCGAAACTAACAAAACCCATTCTCTGGCACAGGCAAGAAGGCTCGCGAGGAAGAACAGGCCAAGAAAGATGCAAATGACAGAGACATCTCGGAATATTTCACCAAGGGCCAGGCAAAGGCACCACCCAAGGTCAAGGTGGTGAAAACCAAGGAAGACGACGCCTTCCTGGCAGACCTTCTCGGAGAGGTAGACGCAAACATCCCCGCCCCAGTATCAAGACCTTCGAAGCGACCGAGATCTCCTGAAAGACGGAAAGCCAGGGCTCTATCCCCATCCCGAGATTCAAGACAACGCTCGAACAAGAAGGCTAGGATATCCGAAGAACCGTCCCCTCCCCTACAAGCCGTCGCCGACGAGGGAGACTATGGCGACGATGACATGGGTGTAGGTATGGATATGGACGACGAGCCAGCTCCTGCCGCCCCCCCCGTCCCCACGAGTGATCCTGCTCCATCTTCCCCAATGGCCAAGGCCGCCGAACGCAAGGCGCGAATAGTCAAGATGGAACCTGACCCAGACGAGGACGAGGACGAGGACGATGATGATGACATGATGGAAGTTGCTCGCACCGCCACTATCACCGCTGCTAGTGTTAATGTGTCAGGATCCCGTCGGCCACAGAAGCTGCTCAAGCCAGACCCTGTACCTGCAACTTCGTCTCCTGCAAAGGCGTCAGATTGTGACGTGGATGCCTCATCATGGAACAACCTCACGGCACAGCTCAACATCGTCAGCAGTCAGGCAACCGAGACCAGAACCGTTGGAAAGTTGGACTCGGCTGATGCTGTCGAGGCCGACGGTAGTCTCAACTTCTTCTGGACCGATTTCACGGAGGTCAATGGGTCGCTGTGCCTGTTCGGAAAGGTTCTTAACAAGAAGAACAGCGCCTACGTCTCCTGCTTTGTCAAGATTGACAACATTCTCCGTAAGCTCTTTTTCCTCCCCCGGAAGTACAAGATGCAGGCTGGTGAGGAGACTTCGGAGGAGGTGGAAATGATGGACGTATACTCCGAAGTCGACTCGCTCATGACGAAGATGAATGTCAATATGCACAAGATCAAGGCATGCAACAGGAAGTATGCATTTGAGCTGTTGGACGTCCCCAAGGAGGCACAGTACCTCAAGCTCTTGTACCCCTATACAAGTATGACTATCTTCCATTTTCCCCCGTCTTTTTAGCCCGTTTTGGAAGCTGACGCCAAGGACGGACAACAGAAAATCCCATGGATGCGAATACAACTGGGGAGACATTCTCCCACGTCTTTGGCACCAACACGGCCCTTTTCGAACAGTTCGTGCTCTGGAAGAACATCATGGGCCCCTGCTGGCTCAAGATCAAGGACGGCGACTTTGGAACACTGAAGAATGCATCCCACTGCAAACTCGAAGTTCTGGTTGATCACCCTGGCAAGATGATCTCGGTCCTAAGCGACTCTGAAAATATGGAGGCTCCCCGATTGACCATCATGACGCTTGCTTTGCGCACTACCTTCAATATTAGGGAAAACAGGCGAGAGATACTTGCCATTAGCGCGAGGATATATGACAGCGTGTCTCTTACTGACACAACTCCAACCGACAAACTTCCCTCTAGGACCTTCACCGCTGTCAGGCCCAACGGCACGTCTTTTCCCACTGGTTTCGAGGCTCTAGCCAATAATCGAAAGAGGATGCCCATCAAAACTTTCCGCCATGAGCAACAGATTCTTTCCTTCTTTCTCGCCCAGGTTGATCTTGCGGATCCTGATGTTGTGATGGGACACCAACTTGAGGGCGTGGACTACAGCATCCTCCTCAACCGCCTCCACGAGAAGAAGACCCACCAGTGGTCCCGTCTTGGACGCTTCAGGAGAAGCACCTGGCCGGCATCCATGGCAAAGCTTGGCGGCAACGTGTTCGCCGAGCGACAGATCATGTCGGGTCGCCTTCTCTGTGATCTTGCCAACGATGCCGGAAAGTCTGTTATGTACAAGTGTTCATCTTGGAGCCTGACAGAGATGTGTAGCCTCTATCTTGCGGGACCAGACAACAAGCGTCGTGACGTCGATAACGCTGCTGCTCTCAACACATGGGCTAGCACTAGGGAAGGCTTCATGGACTACATTACTCACATGGAATTGGACACGTATTTCATCACCGCTCTCGCGTTGCGCACTCAGATTCTCCCTCTCACAAAGGTTTTGACCAACCTGGCTGGAAACTCATGGGCAAGGACGCTCACAGGCACACGCGCCGAGAGGAACGAGTACATTTTGCTCCACGAGTTCCACCGCAACAAGTACATTGTCCCGGACAAGCAGACCTTCCGTGGCCGTCGAACGGCCGAGGCTGAAGAAAGTCGTGAAGAAGAAGCCGGAGCCGGCGAAAGCAAGAAGAAGGATAAATATAAGGGTGGTCTTGTGTTTGAGCCTGACAAGGGACTGTACGACAAGTATGTGCTTGTCATGGACTTCAACTCGCTCTATCCATCCATTATCCAGGAGTTCAACATCTGCTTCACCACCGTGGACAGGTCTGCCACGACCGAGGGCGAAGATGCTGTGCCCGACGTGCCAGCACAGCAGGACCAGGGCGTTCTTCCCAGACTAATTGCCACCCTCGTGCAACGAAGGCGACAGGTCAAGACGTTGATGAAGGATAAAAACGCCACTTCAGAGCAACTATCTACGTGGGATATCAGGCAGCTTGCCCTCAAGCTCACTGCAAATTCCATGTACGGGTGCTTGGGATACACAAAGTCGCGTTTCTACGCACGTCCCCTTGCCGTCCTGACCACTTTCAAGGGCCGTGAGATCCTGCGATCCACCAAGGAGCTTGCCGAGAGCAAGTCGCTCCAGGTCATTTACGGTGACACGGACTCGGTCATGATTAACGCAAACGTGAACTGCGTGGCGGACGCCCTCAAGGTTGGCAAGGAATTCAAGGAATGCGTCAATGAGCGCTACAGACTTCTCGAGATCGACATTGACAATATCTTCCGCCGCATCCTGTTGCAAGCCAAGAAGAAGTATGCCGCAATCAACCTGTGCGAGAAGGACGGAAAGTGGGTTGAGAGTATGGAAGTCAAGGGTCTCGACATGAAGAGGAGGGAATACTGCGCACTTTCCAAGGAAGTATCCGGCCGCATCCTGAATGATATCTTGTCTGGAGATGACGTCGAGGTTGCCGTTACGAGGATACACGAATACTTGAGGCAGATCTCCCAGCAAATGAGGGAGTCAAAGGTCCCTACGGGTAAGTACATCGTGTATACCCAGCTAGGCAAGGACCCTCGCGACTACCCCAACGCCGACAGTATGCCACAGGTGCAGGTTGCGCTCAGGGACCTCGCCAAGGGCAAGAATGTCCGCAAGGGAGATGTCATATCCTACATCATCACGGCCGGCGACGGTGGCTCCACAGCAAATGCCTCGGACCCAGCATCCAAGAGGGCCTTCCCTCCACAGGACGTCATGCGTGCGCCCAAAATCAAACAGGAAGACGGGACTGAGGTCCCCAGCCTGCAGCCGGACGTGGACTGGTACATCGGGAAGCAAATATTCCCTCCCGTCGAGAGGCTGTGCGCCAACATCATGGGCACGTCGACGGCTCAGCTGGCGGAGAACCTCGGCCTCGACATCAAGAGGTACTCCAGCAACAGCAGCAGCAGTTGGAACGGAGGTAGCGGCGCACAGGACGACATGGAGATACACCCCCTCGAGAGCCAGATCCCCGACGCCGTCCGGTTCAGGGACTGTGCCCGCCTCAGCCTTCGCTGCAGGGCATGCAAGAAGACTTTTCCCTTTGAAGGTCTGGTCAGGTCCGCAGACGGTATGACCAAGGACGGGATCGTTTGTCGCAACGGCGGATGTGGACGCCTCTTGACGACTCTGAGCGTGGTCGCGCAGGTCGAGGCGCAGACGAGGGCTGCGGCCGCAAAGTACTATGAAGGGTGGGTTTGCTGCAACGACACTACCTGCGGGGGGAGGAGGCGCCAGATCTCCGTCTACGGAAGCAGGTGCCTGGGCCCTACGGGGCTTGCGGAGGGATGCCTGGGGAAGATGCACTGGGAGATGGGCGAGAGGGAGGCGTACAACCAGCTAGTATATTTCAGCAGTCTTTTCGACGTCGAGAAGGCGAGAGAGGCGGTTGGTGGCTCTAGCAAGGACGCTGCTGCGACTGCGAGGGAGGTTGAGGTGGATGATGGCCATGGGGGCAAGATGATGGTGGAGAGGGAGAGGGTGCTGGCCCTTGCGGAGCAAAACAGGGCTCGCTTTGGGACGGTGAGGGGGGCCGTTGAGGCGTACCTAAAGAAGTGCGGCAGGCAGTGGGTACAGATGGACATGCTGTTTGCAAAGCTGGGGTTCACTGCTACTGCGTAGAAGAATGTGTTACAAGCGGGGAGGTTGCAGGACGAAGAAGAGACGAGGAACAAGTGTTCCCTCTCTCTGGGTTGTGGATATTGGATGTCCACTGTGGAAATGAGGTATGCGAAATGCTGTTGCGTGGATACGGAGTGCATATGACTAATGGTGGACCTGTTTTCCGCTCTTTCTTTGTACTTGCTGCTTGCTTGCCGCGCCTGGCCTCGCTTGTGGGGAAATGAAAGATTCGCTAATTACCAGCAGGACTGACGGAAGACCATACATAGTTTGTCTTCTCCCATCGAGTCTCCTTTTGCTGCATTTTTTATTCCTTCAATCTTGGGATTTCAGACCCTTCATTTATCATCGAGGGAGTTCTTGGAGTTAAGATAGGGAGGGTCGTTGTCATCATTTCTGGAGAAGACATTCATTCTGACATCTTTTTCCGATTACTACTTCTACATGTGAAACACTTGTGCTATCTACTACAAATCCATTGATTGACTTCAGCTAGCACCTACTGACTATATTTCGTCCATTACCACTGCAGGCTCGAGAGGTGTCACATGATTCCATCCGATGCCCACCAACCTGCGCAGTTGGCCGCTACAAGTCGTATCACTGACAAGTTAGTTGTTCATCCATGACTGGACTGAAGAGAATGATTTTCTTCCTTTCAAATCTCTCCTTACAGGATACTGGAAGGATACTCGAGCTAATTGGACGAGCATTAAATAGAATATAGAGCACAGGGAAACAAGCACAAACATTCATGCACTCACTAGATTTAAGTTAAAAGGGATATATTATGTTAGATAGGATAACTGCCGCCCCTGAACAACGTGAGAATGGAAGAGTAATACGAGTTTGTGGTAGAATTGCGAGTGAAAAAGACCCCCTGTGCCTGGCAAAAAACCCATGATTGATAACTCGGTGAAGAGAAAGCATGCACAAAAAATGCTAGTAGTGAACACTACGGCCAGTCTGTAAAATCCCACTGCCATTGCCCATTGCCCATTGACTAAGGAACCGAGCGGCTTGGACAGCTATATCAGCAATGCTACCCGCTCCAACTATGTCAGAGCCCGGCAATTGTCGATGTAGGGAAGCCGTGGGGAAGACGGGTGAAGACAAGTCCCATCCTTTAGGTCAACAATGCAGCAAACAGCGGAAACACCAACCAAGCAAATAAGAAGAGTAAAAGAAAGTAATAATAATGGGCGCATGACTAACAGAATGAACAAAAAATCCCTATAGGACGCCCAAGAAGTTTATGCTTACCCTATGTGCCTCGTTTTTTATCTTGCCCTAACCTTCCAGCCATACTGTCCGTTTTTGTCTTCACACCCGTCTGCAACACCCCCGAAAACACAGATGCATCCCGATGCAGAGGCGGTAGATGGAGAAAGGACGGAAACTTTTGGCCCGCCGCTGCCCGTCATCTCTGTTCGTACAGTTCCTGAAATGGGAATAAATATATTCATTCCCCCTTGCCCACCCTTCCTCGTCCGCACGCTGTGCTGCGCGAACACCGTCAAGAGACTGCCGACATGGTGTTAACGTTAACACCAAGGAAACAGGGAGATAGATCGAGAGCAACGCCGTGCCCGTCGGACGGGTAAGCAAGACCTAAAATGCCGCAAAGGGTGGCAAGAAAGAGAAAGTGCAGGGTGAAATGCCGTGATGGAAGACCATTTTCATCGCCTAGTTGCCCGAGTCGAAAAATGTCGTCTAATAGGTATCATGGATGAAATATGTCGACTCGAATTAGAGGCTCCTGCCCAATGCATGATAAGGAAACAAAAACAACACCCTTTGCACCGCCCACCATTCTACGCAAGGGCATGTCTATGAGATGCAAATGACATATTAGGAGGATCATTGATGTATGTTCAATCGGACTTTTTATCTTCCGATGCCGGAGCCGCCTTGGTGATGTTTGGCGAGGCGGAGGTTGAGGGAGGAGATGTCGGGTCCTCGTTGGGATGGGCAGCGAGTATACTAGAACCGACATGTTAGCATATGGGCTACGGCAAATATATGAATACGGGGAAGAACAAGTACTTACGCATAGCTGTTGATTGACTGCTGCCTTGGGGCAGATGTGCCCGATCTCGAATTCAAGTCATCGGCACCACGAGAAAGGGAGCCGCCGGGGCCAAGCCTCCTGCCGCTATTGCTACGAGACTGCATCATGGAGGTAGGGCCCAAAGTCATGTTGTGACTCGAACTGCGGGCAGCAGATCCCTTGAGGCGTCTTAGGTCTTCCATGCCAATGTGGTTCGTGGCCGCTTGGTTATAGGTAGACGAGAAATTGCGGGCGTCACCACGTCCACCTTGGGGACGGCCACCCCTCTGGTTGCTGCGGTAAGCTTCAGCCTGCTTCTGTGCTTGAGCAGCCTCGGCCTCGGCACGAACCTCCTCTAGTGTCTTGGGACCCTTGGCTTCCTGGCCAGCCCAGCCAGACTTTCGCAGATCGATAACGTCCATCAACATGAACCTCATCCTGCTGGGAAGCTCGAGTGTGACTTGCGACTTGATTCTCTCAAAGTAGGCATTCATCATATTGCTGCCCTTTTCGGAGCTGTCAAGGGTTTGCCCAATGGTCCTCAGCAGCTTGCAGAGGGACTCAATCTCGGCTTCGTCGGGTTCACCCTCAAAGTCAAGCAGCTTGCGGACACACTCGTGCATGATGCGCTCAGTCAACATGCCCAGCTTGAACAGCTCACCAATGAACTGAACAAGACCAAGACCTCGTCGCTTGGCAGCAGCGGCAATGTAGTATTCTTCCGACAACAGCTGCGCCTCCTTGCTCTTCCCATCTTCACCCTCCTTTGGCTTGGGGAGATTGACCTGCCATCCGCGTTCAAACTCCTCTTGGCACCTGTTGAGCAGGTACTTGCGGAACAGGGCCCCTCCGGAGACAACATTGCCATTCTTGTCAAGGATACCCTCATCCCTAATTTCGGCGCTCATGGCATCCAGCATCCTCTTGCAGAACTTTGCATACATGGAGCTCCAATGGGCTTCGTCAGTAGCCTTCTCGAATACGAGTTGAATGACCTGGCGGAGGGTGCGACCGTCCGACTCATGCTTGGATTGATTCGCAATCGTAAGGATCTGTTCACTGAGGCGCTCAAACTTCTCGGGTGTCATCTTGTTGAGTGCTGCCTTGACCTTGCGCTGCACCGTCTCGGGATCCATGAGACCAGCCTCGTTTGTCCCGGTGGCTGTCTTCCTTGCAATGCTGTTTGGCTTCCAGCCAGTCGAAGTGGTGGCGATAGGCTTCAGGTCCAGACCCTGAGTGAGAGGCATAGCAGCATTCGCTTTGGCCTCGTGTTTTGTAGCGTGGGGATCAGGGCGTTTGCTACCACCACCGCGTCGGCTACCAGTCCGAGGCGAGTTGGGCATGCCCATACCAGTGTTAGATGGGTTCCGCGACATGGCAGCGCCGCCAGGGAACCCGGAGCGGTTGAAGGATCCCATAGTCGGGGGCCCACTAGGACGGCCCATGTGATTGTTAGACATGGCGAAGCGCTGGTCTGAAGATGTACCAGCAGGAAGTGTACGGCCCAAGGGAGCTGTGGCTCCAAATGACCCCATAGCACCGAATCCGCTCCCACCAGTCCTAGAGCCCTGACGGCCAGGTCCGGCGGACGTCTTGGTGGTTGCCGAGCGGTTACCTCCTTCTTCACCAATGAGAGTCTTGACTTGCTGTGTAAAGTCTATTGAAGGAGGCTCATTGCACGTCTCCTGGAACTGAAGCATGAAATTCATGTCGTACCGGAATGGTGCATTCTTGCCTCTGGCCGCGGCGCTGACAGCAGGATTGGGCGACTTGATCCCCTCTGGGTAGATATCCTGGGTCATGACCTGGAGGAAGCGGGCAGACTTCAGAGACTGCAATGCGGCGCTCGGTTGAGGTGACTCGATGACAGAAGTCTTGAGAGGTTGCAAGTTGAGCGCGGCAGGCTTTTGTTTCTGTGATACTGCCTTTGCACCAACCTGGTTCTTGCCAAGGTTCAGGCCCGCCATCTTGTTTGTTACAGCAGAAACAGGAGGTTCGGTGGTCTTGAGGTCCTCGATCTTGGCCATCAGGGCCGTCGCCATGTCAGTCTTCTCACCCTTAGCCTCACGTTCCTTCCGCTTCTGCTCCCTTTCCAGTTCCAGGCGCTCAGCCTCTGCTTCCTGCTCTCGAAGCTTCTTGTCTTCGTCAGCAGCACTCTTGGCAGGTTCCTCGTCAGCCTTGATCTGCTCAGTGATCTTAGCTTGGTCGGCCTCTCTCTTCGCATCCTGCTCATCCATGAGATCAAAGTAGAGGTCTCGCTCTTCATTGGAGAGATTGTCGAATCCCTGGGCTTCGAGTTCTTCGAGTGTAGGCTTGCCCTTGGGTGTCGAAGTTGCAGCCTTCTCTGCTTCTTCTTTGGCCTCAGCAGCAGCAGCAGCAGCAGCAGCAGCAGCAGCAGCAGCCTCTTTAGCCTTTGCTTCTGCTTCCTCCTTGGCCTTCGCTGCGGCATCTGCCTTGACCTTTGCTTCGGCCTCTGCCTTGGCCTCTGCCTTGGCCTTAGCTTCCTCCTTGGCTTTTGCCTCAGCTTCCTCCTTGGCTTTTGCCTCAGCTTCCTCCTTGGCTTTTGCGTCGGCTTCTTCCTTAGCCTTGGCTTCAGCTTCCTCCCTAGCTTTGGTCTCTGCCTCCTCCTTAGCCTTGATCTCAGCTTCTTCCTTGGCCTTCTCGTCAGCCTCTGCCTTTGCCTTAGCCTCGGCAGCCTTGTTGATTGCGTCCTGGAATTCCTTCTTCTTCTCGTCTGCTGTCTTTGTGACAGCGTTGCTCTCTGACGGTGTGGCGGACTTCGGCTCAGGAGTAGGTGTTGATGTTACAATAGGAGGCGTATTCGATGGTCCGGAAGGAGCTGCAGTTGCAGTCGTTGGTGGTGTCTTGATCGACTTGAAGTCGACAGTCACACCTTCAGCATTCTTGATCGTAATGGGAGCACTCTTCTTAGCGCGAACAAAGCTAGTTCCCGAAACCACAGGAGCCTTGGACTGTGTTGTGTTTGGGTGAGTGCCAGATGCAATGACTGGTCCATTGCCTTGTTGTAAGGGGATGGGTGGACCGCTCGAACCGGGCCTGTCGGTGTGAGATATGGCCGAACTATTGCGAGACATTGCTGTAGATCCGCTGGGGTTATACGAATTGCCTGGAGTAAATGGTTGGGCAGTAGGCACAAAGCTCTGGTTCATGGGCTGCTGGGGAGGTGGCTGCGGTTGATATTGCATACCCTGCTGGTAGTAGCTCATCTGCTGGTAGCTGGGTGGTGCATAACCGTATGGGGGTTGCTGTCTCTGGGTCAGTAATTGGGATAGATCACGGCTTGAGGGTGATAAGTCAAGAGTTTGATAGTAGCTGTTATTGCAGCCATCAAGAACAGGCCCGTTTTGGGCAGAGTTTTCACGCCAAGAATCGGTTGTCTGCAACCAGGAATCTGCTCGCTGCTTGTAAGTGCCAAAGGGCTCATTCCGACGATCGTTTCGTCTACTTAAACGCCACGATTTGGAATAACTACCTTGGTCATAATTGCGCAGGTTTGTATACTTGTCGCCGTATTGACTACGACCCTTCTTGGAACTGTTATTTGATGACGACGACTTAAAGGAATGGTGAGACTGTACTGGATTGCCCATGTGCGGCATTGGGTGAGGGTAGCCTTGTGGTGGTCCATGATACTGTGGGCCTGGGTGGTAGGGCATAGAGGCAGTCATGCTTGGCGACGGTGCGTGTGTTGTTGCCATATTCACCATCGCAGGACTTCCAGGTGCCATACGAGGCGATTGAGTCGCATTGAAATTCGGGGCTGAGTGCCGAGGAAACGGCGAAGAGTTCATACCACCGCGAGGAGGTGGGCCTCCACGGCCAGCATTGTAGTTGCCCTGGCCATACATTTGAGGACCCTGGGGATAGTAGTTACGATTACCTCTTCCGTGCTGGTAGCCACCACGACCACCTTGGTTGGACATGTTGTCGTGCACCGAGTGGTGAGAATCTTTGCGACCGTGTGGGTTTTGGTTCATCATTGGGGGTTGGCTCATGTTTTGACGCATGTGTCTCTGCATAGAAGTTGGAAAATTAGTCACAAAAACTTTCTAGGCTAGGTTTTTTTGATGCATAGAATGTTGGAAATGTTCATCGAGTGGCTTGGAGGACGTGAAGGGCAAAAGGCCGTTGATGGTGAAGAGGTTTAGGGCTCGGGGTTGAGAAATGCCAAAAAGTTCACATAGTAAATACTTACTTCACCCTCATCGTTGCGATGGCTGCCAAACACAGGCTTAGGGCCACCTGGCTGAAGGCCGCCTGGGGCATTCCCTCCGCTCGTCATTGGGATGGGCTGAGGAGAATGGGCCGGCGATGGAACCCTGTTGTTGTTTGCCGACGGGATGGCAATGGGAGCAGCCGAGGATGGCTGTGGGGTGCTGTGACCAACCACAGGCGAGTCGCTGGGGAAGCCGAACTGCGGTATGTTGGACTTTTGGCCAGCCATGTTTCCGCCGTTGGGGTTGAAATTGCTGGGGCCACCGGGAGCCTTGATGGTGACTGAACTATTACGGGTATGCGTATTTGCTGGACCTGCTCCGTTTGCGTTGGAGCTACCGCGGGCTACGGTCGGAGTAGGAGCAACAGTGGGAACGGCTGGAGTGATCGGAGGGCGGCCGTTCATGGGGACTTTTCCATTCTGGGGCTGAAAGGTCGAGCTCACAACTGGGGGGTGGGTGCCCGTGGCAATCAGCGGGGCGTCGGTGGGCTTCTTGCTGGCAGAAGCCGCAGAGGCGTACGATGGGGCCGATTGCTGGTTGTTGTTAGGAGCGACCGTGTTGGACACAGTAGAAGTCATGGGTTATCGTGGACGTTTTCTCCTACGTCGAGGCGCTTCTGCTGCAACTGGGGTTGAGGTGGGTGTTTCTTTGAATGATCAAGAAACGAGGATTTGCTCCGGCGAGAAGAGGACCAAATGTGCTCCGCTGGAGTGAGGGGTGTCGGTGATCGTATTGAAGGCCGACGAGAAAAAAGGACGTTGAGGTTATGTCCGAATGTCAAATCCGGGCAAAAATGCACGAGGCAGGATTACCAGTCGACAAATATTTTCTGGCTAAGAAAAATACAATTTAAAAGAGCGGCTGGTGGCTCGCCTGTGGGTGGAAAAAAAGAATATTGATCAGGTGCCGATAAGAAGTGGAAAGGCGAAGCCTAGATTACAACGGCGGCCGCTGGCTCAGGGTGAACGTGAAAGTTTATTTGGCGTCGGAATGGTAGATTTGAGTGAATCTCCGGGCGGAGTAACTCTGCTTGCTTGATTGACTGGCTGACCAACGCTGAGAAATGAGCGGAGGTAGAGTGGGATGAGGGGGGAAATAAGGAGAGTACTGGGTGACTCTGCTTTGTCGCAACTGAGGCGATCGATGTGAGGATATTCGCGAGGGGCGAGATGTTTCCGTGGCTGCGACCTCGACGGAGCACCACGATAGGCAGAACTTCCCCCGAGGAGAGTTGCTTCGGGTTTCGCTCGGATGGTAAAAAGAGTTGCAAATGAGCACTCGAGAAAAAGGAGAGGGATTAAAGGGCTCCGATCAACTGCGTTAAACAGGATCTAGAGATGTGTCCCCGGTTCCAAATGATAACCACGACCTGAACAAGGGCTATTTACCTTGAGGTGTGGGCGTGGGTGTTTCTGATTAACAGAATTTGCTGATGTAGGAAGAAAGAAGGGAGAGGAGGAGGACATCCAGTCTGAGCGAGGAACTTGAAAGGTAAATTTTTTTTTTCTTGGCTTCCTTCCCGTTGGGTGGTCGCAAACCCGAAAGGCCCTGCTCTCTTGCCTCATGAGTACAAAGGTACACCGGGAGCTGGTGGGTCCCCTTTCCCTCTCAAAAGGGTTGTGCCCTCTAAAAACCCAAACTGTGTACTATCAACACCCCTCCCCTAACAAAACACCGCCTTTTTTTTTGTCCTACCCTCGTTTACCGTCAACACTGTATAGGCAAGTGACCTAGGCAGTTTGTGATTCCCTTTGCCGGGCTGATTTATCGCCCGCCTAAGGCACCCTACCAGTACTGTATTGAAGAGTCTTTACATCGTATATAGCAAGTGATGAATTTATTCTCGGCGGACTCCCCTCCGTCCTCCAATAGCTTTGCTGAGTTAGTAAGTAGAATTGCTTTGCGACATCATAACGACGAGCACAACTGCCGTACATCTAGTGGCATGGTCCCGATATTAATCGCAACTTACTGGGCCTACAGTGAAATATAGTATGTAAATGTCCTAACATCCATTATACATACCTAATATTAGTAGTATATTAGTCTTTTCAACTGTGTACAATTCCTTGAATAGATGACAAGTTTGACTATGTGGGACTTGACGGACCAGCTCGCCATTCGCTTCCCCCATTGTTGAACGAGGCCATCCAATCTCGCCACAATACAATCTCTCGTGTCTCGTCTATCACAATACCATAAAAAGTCCAAGAAAAAGAAAAAAAGGGTTTGCACTAGAACAGTATTCGACATACCATTCATATTTCGTTTGAGTTTAAATAAACACCATTTTTTTATTATCTACAAGGTGTGTATTGTCCAGGTGCCTTTGCATTATTCCCTGCAGTTGGCTGTGTTGCCCTGGAGAGTACTAAAAATGGTATCCATCCATATTATAATCAGCTTGTCCTAGGCAAAAGGGCTATTCCCCTACTCCAAGCTACATCACGGACATACGGTAATGTTGTTGACAGTCTCGTGGACAACCCTACCATCCTCTTCGGACAGTGCCTCGTCAGGTTGGCCTTCAACGACCGACTACTAGAGCAACACCACAACGTTAACTCTTGCTTCGTCTTAGCCATCCCTCTAAAGCCCAAGGTTCAGAGTTGATCTTAGTCCAAAGGCCAACACCTACGCCCGCTGTGTGCGGAACGGGTTTTCTTTTCTTACTTTGTCAATAGGTATTCCAGCGTCTGCATCCGAGAAGATCTGAGGGTGACACCGGCGAAGTGTATAACGACAAGCTTGGCCTCCGTTCCCAGAAGTGGAGGAATGAGATATGTCCTCTTTTGGCTCCTTGAAAAACAAACAGATTTTATCAGTCTGTTTTCGGTTAACTAGGACTCTCCTCGGCGCTAGACATATCGGACAGGGCGTGTTTCAAAGGAGAGGAGGTGTTCGCGACACGCCCGTTGCTCTCGCTGGATGCACGGGCCATTCAAAAGAGTTGCCCTATCGTTCCATCCTCGCAGAGAGTCTAGTGGTAGCCCTTCCATGTCCCCGTGCGGCATTGCAGTAACTGTTACTACTGCTTGTTGACAATTCTAGCATCCCGACAATGGATAATGTCTCATGCCATCAAGGATCTTTCGCCCACCTGCCGACAAAAACCCTCGTACATACATAGGTAGGTGCACACGGCATAGAATATACGTCAAATACTTGGGAATCCGCCTATCTAGTGCTAGGAGGAGTAAGCTGGGTGCTAAGAGGGCCGCTAAAGCTAGCGGTGCTGCCTTGAGCGGGACATTGGCACCGTAACGCCATTTCTATGGAAAGAACAATGGGACATGGCCCGTTCGGGTAGAGATGGTACGTGCTCTCCAAATCGGTTGATGATGGATACCACGGACTACGGGGATCCCGAGCAACCGTTTGGTTCAGTTACTTTGAACTCGTACTTCTTGGTGTTGGTGGCCGGGCAACTTTGGCGACCATCTCAGGGCCAACCAACCGCTCCGCGATATATTGCTTCGCGGTGAAGAAGGCAACTTAGTCATTTCGCAGTTGCCACAAATAAACGAGTCAGAGCCCAGCAGGTTATTTCTCTTGACAGGGTGAATGACGATGTAGAGTATTCAAGTCCTGCACAAACAATTTTTGCCTCTTGTTGTGGCAGGACAAAGTCCCCGGCCCAGTCAGGACGACTCGACGAAGACCGAAACAAGACAACCGGCTCGTTAGTCAACCCACTGACGATGGCGTTTTGGGCCGAATTTACTCTTGTTACATACTGATGATCTAAGTTCAACCAATCTACCTACCCACGTCCGTCTCGGGTACCTACTTAATTCCCACGACCTGTCAGGGCCACCCCAAGGATGGAAAGTACGGGCTTTGGGGTCTGGAAATATGAGCTCCCTGGACGCCGAAGAAAAGGTTATGTTGGAGCATGCATATGTGTGGACCGCCGATGACCAGCAGTAAATCACATGGGTGGTATTTAAACCCTCAGGCTCAACAGGATAAACGTGGGCTCGGACAGGATTGAATCTTCAAGCTTCAAGTCCTGCTAAGTTACCAGGTGCTGCCCATCCTTGGCTTGCCTAGCTTCTGCATCCCTCAGCCACAACCCACGAGAAGTGAACTTACTTGTGTATTAATATGCAACAACAGATCATTGACACGTGACAAAGCCAGAATAGAAACTGCCATTCCTGGGCTAGCCTTCATTATCTGGACTTTTTCTTCTTCTCCTCCCTTGATTATTTACATACACCCCCGTAGTGGTGTTGGTGCATGTACACAACACCTGTTTCGGCCCCTCCTTCCTCCC
Source organism: Zalerion maritima (assembly GCA_022664585.2). Taxonomy (NCBI): domain Eukaryota; kingdom Fungi; phylum Ascomycota; class Sordariomycetes; order Lulworthiales; family Lulworthiaceae; genus Zalerion; species Zalerion maritima. The sequence goes on from JAKWBI020000009.1 coordinate 92,739, forward strand.
AGGAAAAATTGCCCCTCTTGCACCACAACTACCACAAACAGAAATTCACAATCACTGCAATTTTTCCCTTCCTCCTATTACCCTTATCGATCCCCTCCCCAATCTCCCTATCTACGGCAAATCTGCAGGATGATGATTACGTCTCTGGGGTAGGGGGTGTGCCACGCCACCTCGCTTCCGTGACAAGTGACATGAGTGATCATGAATTCAAACAACAACTGACAGCTTGTGTTCAAGAACCGGCTGGACTAGATTTTGAAGTGGCCCAAATCTCTTTGGTTTGTCAGCAACCTCGTTCGTACGAAAAACGTAATGGCTTCCATGCCATAGGTCGATGGAAAAGTCTCCCTATTTTCACAAACACCTAGCTGCCCGGTCTTTAAGTGATTATTTACGCATAGTCCATGCTCATTGTGAACCTCAGGGGGGGAGGGTTGATGATGAAATCAGACTCTGCGAGCCCTAATACCATGCAAGTGCTAGTGAAGTCAATAATGACGACAGGATCCCCTTGTGCGTCTGAGGTTAGGTTGTTATTGTTGGGCGCCCCCTGCATCTCCACTACAGTATGGACTACTTCGCTACTATGGCAAGTGTGTTCTGTATTAGTGTGATTAGGAAACTCGGAGGCCCCTTGAGACTTTCGTACCTATTGATGCATAAGACTTAGGGGAATTTGCCAATGTTATAGCTCTAGTGATAACCCACGCCATATCTCTTCTCATGGATGTCTTAACCTAACCACCACTACACTTTGAAATCTCCAGCACTAGGCAAACTATATAGTCAAGCCTCGAACTGGCAAAATGACTGGCCCTATTATTGGCATGTGGTACTCTCAAGGGGGCTATCAACGTGAACACGAGAATAGGAGAGTAGACTCACTGCGTCGGGCAGTGTGAGCAAAGCCGTAGATAATATCGAACACCACTCTATTGATTTTGATTACTTCAGCTCATGTCCTACTGCTGGGTTCCTGCGACAAGACACCATACCTTACGAAAGAGGCTGGCCCTCACCCATACAAGCTTGCACCCACAGTCCCACTCTGATTCGGCCGAAGTGGCTGCTTCGTTGGTGAGCCTAGTACTACTTAAGTTTAGTCGTGTCCCTGGAAGGCCATCGCTGGTTTCTTGTCACAAGTATAGGCCTATATGTGTGACGGCTAGACATGTACATGCTACGTCCCGATTAGGTATCACGTGTCCCCTTGTTAAGAGAAGAACACGAGGGGGCGGATGTCTGTAGTGAGCAATCTTTTTCAAGCCCCTCCTGGCTGTCCATGGTGATTGTTCTGTCGGCCGCGTCTTTCTCACTATTTAGGAACTCTCAATCCCCCTCTTTCACGAATCCTAGGCTGGGTTTCTCCTCTTCCGCCTCGCCACTCGATCCCGCGTCCGCATCACCTCCTTCCCCTGCATCTTGAGCTTCAGCACTGACCACAGCGTTGCCGTCCTCTACGGCCTCATCCTCGGCTGGTGCATGGCTTATGACTAGCGGTGCTTCGTCTGTGGGGGCAGGGAGCATCTGGCGCTCGGCAATAATCTTAACCCGTTCTGTCGTGAGCTTATACACATATTGTCCGAGATGTTCGACCCCTTCTATTACGCTCTCCGCCATGTTTGGATCGTCGGAAGGCTTATCCTGGTGTTGAGATTCTTGGCCCGCGTGTGTCGGCATGGCAGGTCGCGAACTGGGCCAATTCTCCCCCGAAACTAGGACGAGCTTCTCGGGACGAGCCACAAGGGGCGCGAAAGCTTGTTGGAGTTCATGGCAAGTCGCGAATATGGAGCGCCGGCCCAGGACATAGAGGCCAAGGCGGGCACGAGAGAGAGCTACTGTTATGCGGCGAATGTCTCGTAGGTAACCCACACGAGTAGTACGGGTAAGGGATAGAATGATGTCTGCGTGGCATATATGTCAGTTGTCGGAGAATTCCGTCGAGTGGCGGTTTGGTGGGAAGTGGAATAGATGAAGGATAGGAGCACCAAACAAACTTACAATCATTCTGCTCGCCCTGGTACTTGTCTACAGTAGTAACATGTTTGGGCATGCCAAAGACAGGATTTTGACACCTATGATTGAGCACGTCACGAACCAAGGCTCGCTGGCCGGCATATGTGGTCAAAAGGCTGATTTTCTTGGCAGGATAGCCCAGAAGCCGCATATATTGGTAGATGGCGACAGCATATTCTGCCTCGCCCAAGTTTTGCAGGAAGTGCGGAGTGGGCTCGCGTTCTCCTTGGCCCTTGTAGTCGGGGACGTTGATAAACTGGAACTCGTACTTGAACCCAGCATTTGCAGTAAGGTACTCGGGAGCAGTGGTAACATGAGGTAGATTTGTTAGGCCAGGATAGCGCCACTGGTACAAGCTGGCGATGGACGGTCTAGCCCTGCCCTGCTGGTCAAGAGTGATGGCAGGGACTCCGAGTCGCACAAGGCGAGAGAAGAGAGACTGCTCTAGGTTTGCATAATGCCTGAACGCAAGGGACTGAACGATGGGGCTGTTCTGGAGGTGGTCTCCGCATAACACCACTCTTTGCAGCCCCTTCCCTTTCCCAGGCTTTTGCATAGCAAGTGGGATGAAGTTTTCGATTTCCGTGATTTGAGCTGCTTCCTCCATCACAACATTGTCGTAATTAAAACCAAGACTGGCGATTTCACCACGACGCATCGCAGCGTGAGTGCTCGTCATGGCTATTATACGCGCCTCGTTCGTAAGGAGATAATTCGCCTTGTCCCTTTCCCGCCGGAGAATCTCAAAGGGCTGTGCGTCAGCAAGCTCGGAGAATATCTTGGAGATGTGGCGGTAGCAGCCGGCGGAAATCTCCAAGGCTTCAGCACGATTGATGCCGGAGGGGAATAGTGGCTGGGGGGCATCGGAGAAATATGCATGGAAAGGGAAAGCGGCGCTCATCGTCTCCGAGGCCGAATCTGAAGCCTGGGAAATAGCAGTAAACTTTGCCCAGGCCGGCTCGATGTAGACGGAGTTGAAGTAGCCCGCTGTCTCGGCTGAATTGCCATGAGCACCAGGCGCTCCAATGCTGGCTGCGAGCCGGGTCACCTCAGCCAAATATCTATCGCGATTCTCGAGGAAGGCTTCCACTCTGCCATATTTGCTGAAACTGCCTTCCGCATCTAAGTCCTCCTCGCCGTGGCCAAGTCGAAGTAAGTGACGCTCATCAATATCCAAGGCAATGATCTTGGCAAAGAGTTGGTTGAGCGCCTGGTTGCTGTGAGCGACTAGCAGGGTGCGCTGCTCGGGAAAGTTGTGGTAAATGTTGTTGATGATCTGAGTCGCAACGTCCGTCTTTCCCGTGCCAGGAGGCCCAACGATGACCGTGAGGCCCGGTTGGCTTCCAGACGTGATTGCCTCGATCTGAGCAGGCGTGAATCGTACCGTATTCAGTTTTGGGGCGTCGGTTGGGTAGGGCCCGTTGTTGGGTGGCTTGTAGGTCGACACTCTCAGCGTCTCCACCTCCGCAATGAGTGCAGGCTCGGCATCTCGACGCCGTTTCTTGGAAGACTTTCCCGGGATAGATTCCACGGCCTTGTCAGCGCTTGCTAGGACATAAGGAGGCGGGAAACTTCCAGATGCATCTTCGCTCGGCTCTATTATCTTTCCCGGAAGACTTTCTACTAGATGCTGCCAGTCGAGAAATGTATCCCTGAAGTCGACCTTCTTGATGCGGTTGCGAAGTTGTTTGTAAGTCGCGCCGGCTGGGTCGCCATATCCTAGAAACACTTCGTGTAACCATGGGGCCAGGGGGACGTCTGATAGAGCCAGACTTCGAATCGACTCCAGAACACGTTTGAAATTGTTCTCGCGGCTGGCCCGGCGTACCACAACATTTATCTTTTCATAAACATCAGGCTTCCCATGCTCGACGTTCTCTTGGTCGTCCTTGTACGTCTTTGGGTCTAGTCGAATTTGGATTCGCCTAACAGGAGACCTGTTGTGACGTTCCGCTCTGGCTGGTCTATCCCTTGTGAACTTTCCTTGGTCGTCACCAACATGGACGACCTCTGCGGTTCTCACGGCTAGGAGGCCATTCTTCTCGGCGACTGAATCTCCTCTGCTTCCATTTGCCTGTTTCGCCTTTGAAGCATCGATTGCCAAGAGAAATATGACATCATCAGGACGTAGAGACTCCCATTCGCGACGAACACTTGGAGAGAGGCGCCTCAAATCCACCGATATCTCAGCCTTGACAACTGACGGCTTGTCGTCGCCGACAAGAGCCGGCACAACCTCCATGATCCTAGATAAATAATTAGTTTTTTTTTTTGGCTCGGAAATGTGGCGGCAAAAACTCACGCTGGCCTCGATATTGGCAATGCCATCTTGGAAGAGCCACCGAAAGTGGTTTCTCCTGGCTTCTTGGATTCTGGTCGTAGGCGACTGAGAACCTTCTCAATGTCGGACCGGATGCCATAAAAGGACTCGCATCTGTATAGAAACATTGCTCTCCATAAAAAGTCTCCTACTGAAAGATATTGAAGATTGAGCTTGGGCAAAGCCAAAGGATGAGACCCATCGTATTCATCAGCCCGTAGTAAGCTATTCTCGAATAGAGATTGCTCGGTTGGAACGATGCTCATGTCCCGAGCTATGTCCTGGAATGTCCTCCGTCTCTCAAAGGCTGAGAGTACAGCCTCCATTATGAGAGGACGCCCAAGGTGCAGCGACGCCAACTCTGGATACGATGTTCGGAGATTGAGCACTGAAGCCAATTTCTCCAACTCCACATCAGTGAGCGTCTCCAACAAAGGCTGAAGCTCATGTCGGCGATCAATAGATCCATAGTTGCCTAGAGCGAGGACAGTCAACTTGCTCTTGAAATGCTTGAGGGAGGCTCTTTGCAGCCTTGCTAGTGAGGCACAGTGGCGGTCGTAGGCTTCCGTCTTGCTTAATTGGACGCCGGTTTGGTCGTCGATGGTGAAGTGGGTATAATGAGAGAGCAACACATGCAACTCTCTGAGCAAGCTATTGTCTTCATCACTAAACATAGGCGAAAGTTTCAAGGCTGGGATGATGTGTAGGTCTTGGACGAGGGTGTTGATGTAGCGCCGCGTTGGGAGTTGGCTCTGAAGATCGGCCAGGAGCTCTATGAACCGCTCACAGTAGTGGACATGGGAGGAGGGACGCCTCTCGGCGTAGACAAGGTCGAGGAATTCCAGAGACAAATTTGTAAACCAGGTCCTCTCAAATAGAAGGCGTGCCTTGGTTCCATCGTCACCAGAATCATATCTCTTATGGGCGGCTCTCCAGGCCTTCTTGAGGTGTGGCTCCTGGGAAAGCTTGGCTTCTCGTTTTGACTGGGTCGACAGGTTGTGCCATATGGATATGGCAACTAGAGGTACGCACTCCTTCCGCACAATTGTGCAATCCAGGCTCTGGAAAGCATATATGATGAAGTAGAGCACCTGGATGCGAATTGGCATGGGTAAGAGTCGGTCGAGGGAGAGGGCAAGAACACGCTTGAAGAAGGCCGAGAAATCGAGTGGTCGCTGCTCGAAGATTTCTATGCACAGAATAAAGGACACGAGTCAGCAGTCTAGAATGAATGTCATCATGATGGGACATAAGAACAGGATGCAGCATACCCCATGTTTCCAAGCGCTCCCTCCGTTTGATGTTAAGCAAGGCAACAATGAGCAAGACATGCCAATCTGAAGCCTCGTCGCTGAAGCCCGGCCAAAGATAGCTCTCGAGAGCCTGTAGGCTTTCAAGAGCGGCAAGAGACTTGGTGGAAAATGCATCCTTGACGAGTGGATCCCAGAGCTCGGTTCTGAGGACCTCGTCCTTGACGGCAACGGTCGCCTTATTCTTAGCCTGCAGCCAATTCTCGCGGGCCACTTTGGCAAACTTGTTGTCGTCAAATGGAACAGGCTCTTCAATATGGGTGCTGCCACCCTTCTTCTCGGGAGCCGGCTGGGAAGCAGCGTTGCCCTTGAGTCTCTTCGGATTCGGCATGTTGATGGCAGGTACAAGAATACCCAATTATGCAGTCGCGTTGTGTATCGGCATCGGGTCTAAATACTCGGTCTGCTTATACTTAAGGCAAGTGGCTAGAGCTGTTTGAATCGACGTCGGGGGCGCAATAAAGTACAGGCTCCGGCGATAGAAAATTCGAGCATGCCGTTGTCTGATCGTCCAACCTTTTCGTCACGTGCCGGGCGGTGCGCCCCCACCCCCTGTCCCAGTTTCGGGACAACGTCGAGTTTCTCACGAACCGAATGCTGTCAGATGTGGGAGGTCAAACTAGGTCACTTCTGTTAGATGCGGGAGGTCAAACTGGGTCACTTGTAAAGGTGGCACAATGAGGTTGACTGGTGTTGATATTGTGGGTATTTTTATAAAATACGCGTATTGGATACCCTATCGCGTATTCAATCCTTAATAAGCGTATTTATATATAAAATATATATAAACTATAAATTTATATAATATAATAAGGGTAATAATAATAATATTATATTATTATTATATATAACCTAATTTAATCTTTTATAAATAATAAATTAATATTTTAAATATTATTATTAAATTTTAATATATCTTTTTTAAAATTAATTATTAATTCCGCCGAATTACCCCCTTATTATTAAAAATACGTAATAAGCACAAGTGAGCGAAATATTCGCTTTTTAAAATTATTAAACCTAAAAGGGATTATTAAAACTTATAAGGGGAAATATGATTAATAGGTAAAAAGTATGGAGTTTTTCTTAATTAGGCAAAAGTTAACCTTTTAAAACGGATACTGCGTATTCTTATATTTTAATTTTTTAATAAAATACGAAATATTATTTTATAATAAATAATTTAATTAAATATTCCAAGTTTACGATTTTATCTTTAATTTTTTTTAAATACACCTTTTAATAATTTCCGCGCTTTTCGATATTATAATATAGGTATAATATTAAGCAAAAGTAAAAAGGTTAAAAATCGGGAAAAATTTCAGCTGGCGAGCACCCACAGGGCGGTGGGTGAAAGAATTGAAACCCGGGCCCCGCAATTGTGGGGGCGTGGCACGGGTACGTCCCTTGCTGGCACTGTTCAGAACTGCTTTGTTCAAAAGTAACAACTCAGCCTTGTCCAATCACACCCCATGGATCCTCCCTCTAACCACACCAACTTGTTCCCACCTTAATTACCATCGCGACATTCTTGTGGATTGAGGTCTCATTTTCATAGCCAGGACCTGTCTCCCCGGGGAGTCTTCACCCTACCGGTCCTCCTGTGAATTCAGACCAATAAACACACTTCGCGACTACCATAGAGCGCTATTGTGTACGGCCGCGGTCATCTTCCACCACCGTTGTCTCTGGGCAATTTCACGTTAACTCACCACCGGCACCCTGCCACAATGCCGGCACCCCAGGATTTCCGTCATGAGCTGCCGCAAGTTGAAGAATTCGGTCAACTTCTGCTCCAGCTCCTACATGAAGCCGAAGCAATCAAGGACACCTCCGACATCGAACCACCTCTCACAAGTTCCGACTTTGAAGATCTCAAACCCCGGGTCACTACCATATTTGGCAACTTGCCTCTTAACAAGAGAGTACGTCAATATGCCATGACGGAAGGTGCTGCCCGGGCCATTTTCAACCAGCTCGTTAAGACAACCGAGATCTCATCCCCCGACTTTGTCAAAATCTGGAACCTCCTGGATATCCTCTCCATTCTCTGCGACAACGAGCTGTGCGATGCAGCACTGGTTTTCTGGCTTGTAGAAGAGCTTCTTGACTCCCAAACCACCGACGGCTGTGCCAAGATTTTCGACTTCCTGGAGTCGCGGCGTGAACGACTAACGGCCAAGCATTTCAAGCTAAAGCACTTGGTCATTCTGCGATCCTGCAACGAACTCCTAAGGCGACTTTCCAGAGCTCAGGACACGTCCTTTTGTGGCCGAGTCTTCATATTCCTCTTCCAAAGCTTCCCGCTCGGCGACAAGAGTTCCGTCAACCTTCGGGGAGAGTACCATGTCGAAAATGTAACCACCTACGACAATGAAGCTGTTAATACGGCAGAAAAGATGGACGTTGATGAGACATCTAGCGCCTCTGCTACTGCAAGGGAACGGGCTACGCCAATAGCAACAAAGGGCCGCGATGCAAAGGATGATACCATCGACATGGACACATTCTACCCCATCTTCTGGGCTCTCCAGGACATTTTTAGCCAACCTAAAAAGCTTTTTGACCCGGATGTGCTCGAGCAATTCAAAAAGTCCCTGAGCATCGCTGTGAAAGCCATGAAAGCCCACACTGTACGAAAGGGTAACATCCTACCCAAGTCTTCAGACGAGAGCAAGCAGTTTTCTAAGAAAAAGTCTGGTGAGAAAGAAGAAGACGAAAAGGGAGACCTCTCGAATGCATTCAACCCCAAGTATCTGACGAGCAGAGACCTGTTTGAGCTTGAAGTAAGTACCATGAGTAATCTACAAATTCACCCATATTACTCGTAGTATTAGCGATTTCAACTCTAACCCTCTTGCATAGATAAGCGACATCTCATTTCAGCGACATGTTTTGGTCCAGGCTCTGATAGTCATGGACTTCTTAATATCCCTGTCTGGGCCGGAGAAGGAGAAGCTAGCAGGCATTACCAAGAAAAACCAGTCAGTGATATATCAGGACCACACACTGAGCCGCGAAGATGTGAGTATCCCATAAATCCCGTTTCTCAAAAGTGTCAGCGCTAATCATACCTCTTTCTACCATTTTCAGACGCAGTGGGCGTTAGATATGCGAAGAACAATCCAGGAGTTCCTAATAGAAGGTCCCGAGGGTGCTTTCTTTTACAGAATGGTAGAATCCATCCTCTCTCGGGATAAGAACTGGGTGCGTTGGAAGATGGAAAGCTGTCCACCCATCGAACTGCCACCTCTCCCTGCCGAGAGCTTTGTGAGCTCCAAGTCGGCCATCCAGAGGATCGCAAACAAGCGACCTAAGATTTCGCATGGCGCATCGATGGATCTTTCCTTCCTACAGCCTCCCGATCCCAAGACCATGTGGGACAAGTACAAAGACCCGAAAAGGTACAAACTTCCAGATCTCAAAACGTATGAGAAGAAGATCGCCAATGCAAAGTTCGATGTTGAAATGGCCACGAATGACGAGGAACGGGCTGAGGCAGAAGAGGTCCTAGCAGCACAGACTTGGAGGGCGATGCGAATAGCGGCATCTCAGAGTATTGCAAAATTCGACAAGGTCGAAGATTACAGGAGCGTCGACGCCATGTTCAAAGACCCCGTCGAAGACGAGGAGGAAGAAGATGCAGGACCCAAGGCACCACTGCCAAAGGACACTCGTTCATTGGTAATCTCTGGGCCTTCTGGCGTAGGCAAGACGTCTCTCATCAATGAGTTGCTCAAAAAGTATCCGGGGGTCTTCAAGCTAGTGCCCCGGCTCACATCGAGAAAGCAAGCCGATGGAGAGGTCCGCGGTGCGGTGTACGACTTTGTATCCAAGGCCGACATTAATAGTCTGATGGACCGAGACCAAATTATCGAATTTGAGGACATCGACGAGCACACGTATGCTACCAGTCGCACCAAGATAGATTCCATCGAGGATTCTGGCAAGGTTCCCGTTCTCCGCCTCAGCCCCGTGGTAAGCTTAGCTATCCATCCTGTACCTTTGTTTTCCGAGACTCGTTCCGTGACTAATAATCATTTCCTGACGTGAAAAGAGTGCACAATCAATCAAGGACTGGGATTACCCAGCCAGGTTCGTCTTTATCTCGCCGCCAAACGTGGACGAACTGCAGAACAGGCTGAGGAACGACCCTAGCCTGACGGACGACAAGATCTCGGCCTGCGTCAAGGAGGCGGAGGAGCAATTAAAGGACGCCGGAGAAGGATCGCTGTTCGAGGCGACGATCATGAACGACAAGCTGGAGGATGCGTGTGCGTCTCTTGGCGCTTTTGTGTACGGTGGAGAGGAGGTGCAGGGCGGCGGAGACCTTGAGATGGATGATGATGCTGCCGCAGCCGACTCGAACAATATGAAGGAGGAAGAGGATGAGAATGGGGATCAGGCGTCAGCAGAAACAGCACCGGATACTAAAGCTCCGGAGCCAATGGAAACAGGATGAAGACAGAACAGAGCAGTAGGACGCATCCACGCAGGTAACGAAGTAGAACAGAGGAAAAAAAATAACACAGAGCCGTATAGTACTCCCGTGCCTGTAGTCGCAGGTCTCAAACTCGTTTCACCACCATCCCACCGAGACAGCCACCATATATTTCCCCCCTCTAGGGGTCCAGACCCTTCGAGACCGCCATCCGGACCTCGCCGTGTATCAAACCGGTCCAAGGTCACGTAGCTCGCGTCCGAATTTTTCTAGTCCATTGTGGCTGGTGCCGATCGGTACGAGGCCAATCCCTCGGGCAGGAGGATGTCTATCCAGAGGCGGTCAGCTGCCCAACGCCCCCCCCCCCGGTGTAGGCGACGGTGGGGACCGGGAAGGGAATACCAACGAGGGAGGCCAAGGGCAGGATTATGAGGATGGGGCCATACGCGATGACAAGGGAAGAGTATTGCGTTGCGATGCGGCACTGTTTCGGCGCATCATATGATGATGGGACTTGGATTATCTACCGTGTTGGATTCTCGCGGGGTTTTCATTAGTTCGCCAGTCCTCCAAGAGTTGTTGAAGATGATGAAGAATAGCTGGTGATTGTATTCTTTTTTTTTCTTTTTTTTTTTGATAGCGACCTACTGCTAGGTAGCAGGCAAATACAAAGATGGATGCTAGAAAGAGAAAGTACTGGCCTCGCGGTCATGAATTTCCCTGCCATGCACATACACTGTCTACGAGCTACCCTCACGTCTCTAGTATTGATCATCCTACCCACCAAAGTCCATCTTCAGCGCAATAGTAGGCTGTTCACCCCCGCCATCATCGCTCTTCCTCCTGTCCCTGGCACTATCCCTACCCGAAACCAGCACCTTCTCGAAGAACGTCTTTTGCTCCTCCCCTAGACCCGCAACGATGCCCTTAAATGCCATTTGATCGAGCGCAGCAAGTTCCAGGAACCTTTCACTCGTCTCTTTGTAAAGGGAAGCCGCGTCTTCCCCAGCAGCTTCCATCTCGCCCCCCTCGTCCGCCGCCCGCTTGAGCAAGGCCGGGAAAACTAGTGCCATGGCGACGGGACGTCTTTCTGGCAGGGAAACCGCGGAAACGAATTGCACGAGCGACTGTGATACCAGTGTCCTTGCGCCTTCCGGGTCAGAGGGGGAGACGTCTGTTATAAACTTCACGAGACGCGGGAGGAAGAAGCGGTGCATGGTTTGGTCTGCGGTTGTGGGATGCGGGTTAAGGAGGAGGGAGCGGATGCAGTTGGCTGCGATTTTGGCCGTCTGTGTATGATATATTAGTTAGGCGTACCGGTCGACCGACATACAGAAATGCAATAATGAGGAGTAGGGAAGGGAAGACAGGGAAGAAACTCCGATCAGAGTACTGACTGATACTTACCATACGATCAGTAAGACAATCCAGAACCTCCTCCATGTACCTCTCTACCAGTGGTTCACTGGCAGAAAAGTAGTTCCTCCCACTCGTGAACAAAATCGTCAAACTAAGAAGACTGTTCTTGACGCAGGCCAAATCCGTCGGCTGCTCGCGCTTCTGCGCCTGCACGTATATGGACAGCATCCTCCTCAGATACCCCTGGAGCTGCACGTCCGTCTTGGACATTCCCTCTTCACCTTCCTTGCGAGACCCCATCATGCTAATGAGGAAGCGCTTCAGCATCGGTAGGGTCTGGGGCACGATGACTTCCTGGCAGGACGGGGTGCGTAGAATGGTTGCTAGGACATGGATGATGCAGGCGTGGAGGTCGGTCTTGATGACGGAGGGGAATACCTCTGCTGCGTCGACAAGGGCGTTGAGAGAGGTCCTGACCAGGAGGACGCCTTCCTCCGTCATCTGATGGCGGACGGGTTGGTTTGACTCGGACAGGTTCGGAAGAAGGCCGGATAGAACCAGCACAATGATGCGGGTGAGTTCGAATAGCTGCTCGATATCCGACGAGAGCTCCTCTCCCTCCGCCTCCGTGTTCTTTCTCGCCGAGGGATGCGATACGCACAGAGCCCGTGAGATCTCAACGATGACGCCTTGGACATCCAAGCCCTCCGTCAACACGAGCCTATCAAATAGTTCCATGGCTTCAGCAAAGATGTTCTCCCTGTATATCGAGATCCCGGCCACGCTTGGACGAAGGATCTTCTTGAGGGCTTGCAGGATGGCGAGCGTCTGCTCGTGGGTTGCCAGCGAGTCGGGCAGTCCAGATCTTGTCGCCAATGCCTCGAACGCAATGCCGAAAAGAACGAAGAAAAATGCAACGGGTTCGTCACGGTAGTTGATGTCGCCGCCCTTCGATTGCCCATTGACAGCCGGGGCAGCCGACTCCTTACCGTCCAGGGCGTCGAAAACAAACCCGGAGTCCTGGTCTATTAGACTGGCAATGGCATCGACGAGCCTAAGCCATGACTCCTGATAGAAACGAAGGAGAGTCTCTCTATTGAGTGCGGCATATATGGTATCCAAGCTGCCCGACAGGGAAGGGGGCCCGAGGGTCATGGAGATGTCTGGTTCGAATCTGAGACGAGCAAACTCCTTGAGCGAGTCTAGCCAGCGTGGGGTGAGCGATCTGATGTGTGGTTTCAGTACATCTAACAGATACTTTTGCTCCGAGCTAGCCACCTGAAGGTCGGCCCACGCAGAGTACACGGACATCTTGACCATGACCTGCGCGTTAGAGCTGAGACCCTTGAGGTCGCCGATCCCAGCATTCTCGCTGTCAGCAGCAAATTTCTCGAGCGCCGTGACAAGAGTCTTGAGGATTCTCCCCATCCTGTCCACGTCCGTGACGATGCCAGTGGCAATGAAGGCGGCGCAGACATTTACGGCTTCGGCTGCGAGCTCGGGCGACGAGTCGGCGGCAAATGCTGGCGTGAGAGCCGAGCTGATTTGTGCCTGGTACTGCTCTAGCAGCATGGCTTCCTCGAAGTCCGGATCCGGAGTTTTGCCAAACATCTTTAGTACATCGCCAATGATCTTCAAACCCCATATTCGAAGCTCCAAGACGCTTGACGTCGATGCCGAGAATGCCATCCGCACTATGTCGGCAATCTTGTTTTGGAGTGCAGCCTGGGCCCGCGATTCTCCGTTGGTAATGACGTCTTTGTTGACCAAGTGGAATATTTCGTCCAGGAGACTCATGGAGAACGTCCTGACCTGCCATCGTAGAGGCTCGACTTCGGACTGAGCAGCCTTGTCGTTACCATCCTCACCGGCAGCAAAGCCGGCAACCTCCTCGTCTCTCAGGTCAGGCATCGCAGAAGACTTCTTTGAGTTTGCGCTCGTAGTATCTGCTTGCTTCTGCCTCGTCATCTTGAGCACCCCCTGAAATCGCTGCAGCCATCCGGCCGCGTCTTCCAGGCAGGTTTGGCGCATCCAGTTTGATACGATATTCCGTATCCCATCATGGCTTGGCTCGTTGTCAAGAGCGAGCCACAATTGGTCCTCAAAGCCGTCGTCTGCGGCAGCGATAACATCGTTAGAGTCCCGCTTCATGAGACTGTAAAGACCATCCACTGCCGAATCGCGCAAGTATTTGCTCTCGGAGCTGAGGCACCTTTGCAGCAGCTTTACGTAATCGTTGAAGTCCACGTATCCGGGGGCATACATCGAAAGGTGTTCGTAGCAGATCAAGCTCGCCGTCTGCACTTGGGGCTCTTCTTCGTCCTGGAATAAGGCTACAATGGTGAACACAAGCTCTCGCGTTTTATTAGATTCCTGTAGATCAGGTCCGAGAACGTTGATCAGCGAGTCCACGCAGCGTGCAAGAGCAGCCACCGTTGATAGCTCTACCTCCAGGTTCATTGTAATGGCCGAAGCAACCTCGGGGTTGTGGGTATCTGACATGTAGAGCTGGGACACCATACCCAGGGTGCCCGTGACATAGGGAGAGAAGCCGAGGGCAGCGGCATCCGCAGCACAAGACATGGCTTCGAGGGCCCAGAAATGGACGCTGGGGTGAGGGTCGTTGCCGAGGGACATCAATATGCCCAGGATGGTCTTGAGATGGTAGCCAGCCGCCATACCCCCGACCTTGGCCTGAATAGTTCCCAAGGCCATGGCACAGCCAGCTCTAGCACTCGGTTCCCTGTTGCCGACGATTGTGTCGACCAGATGCTTGATCTCGTGATTTGTGAAGGCGTTTCCACATGTGTTGCAGAGACGTGCCAGTGCGCCATACCCAAGACTTCTGACGTACTGATCTTGGTCTATCACAAACCCGCCTATTATCTCTTGGAGAAGTCTTTCGACGGCAATGTTCGTGACATCGCCGGACGACGACTGTGTCTCTTTAGACGCCACCTTGAGGGTCGACACCAGGGCAACCGCAATATTGACGGTTATGGCCGATTTCCTTCCCGAGTCTCGATCTAGGGATCCTGCGGACAGGAAAGTGGCAATCTGCTCCAGAATGCTTTCTTGAACTTTTGCGGGCGTGAGAGGGAACACGAAAGCGAACAGCTCTATGGCCATGTTCACCACCTCGGTGGATGCAGGGTCTGGAAGCAGCCTCGAGTCATCCATAGGGTGGGTATAAAGAAGCAATGCATCGTGTTCGAGAGTGCCGCAAACTGGGTGAAGAAGCAAATTGCTCATGGCGTCTTCTGGTGCCTTCTCGTCAGATAGAGATGGCTCAAAAGAAGCCTCGTGTTGTCCGGGAAGCCTCCTGAGCTTGAATCCACATAAGAGACTTGTAACGCCAAAGCCTACGTTGTCTGCAACATCCCAAATAGTCTCAAAGTTACCAGCAGCAGCCGCAATACTCGCACTCAGGGAGTTGGACGAGCCACTTTCAGGGTCTGAAAACAAAGTCACAGCTAAGGTGAGCAGGTTTGACTGAAGAAGTGCCTCGCTGCCCGCGGCCGGGCTTATATTCACAAGCTTGGTGTAGCACTGAAGCACGCGTCTCTGGACCATCATGTCCAAGTCTTGGAGTTGGAGCGCAGGAATCAGCCGCTGAGAAACATCTTCACTGATTTTCTTGGGGGGGAGGGTGCGGAGAAACGCAGTGGTGCTCTGTAACATGGTGGCGATGCGCTTCGACACATCCACAGTGAGGAGACGCGAGTTGAATTCCAGGAAGGCAAGGATAGATCCGAGGGCGCACTCTCGGACGTGGCATAGGAACGATGCTTCGAGATGACTACGGTGGGCAGTATTGTCTCTCCCTAGCGGCTTCGGGAGAGCATTTTTCCACAGCAAAAGAAGCTGGGACAGGTGGATCTTGACGAAATTCGGACCGAGCGACATAAGACCTCCGATGAGAATCCAAGCGACTTGAATCTGGGTGCTCGCCATGCGCAACTCGGACTGGCCGCTGGACTTCAGCAAGTTTGTCGCCATGGTTAGGACTCGGCTGTTGACGTCTACAGACCCATATAGGGGTCTCATGGGACTCGCGCTCAGCGAGGCAGCAAGACCGTGAGCAAATCCGATACATCTTCGTGGCGAGTTCCGACCACTCCCAAGAAGCTGCAGCTCTCTCCCAACACTGTTCATACAAACAGACATGCAGTTGAGTAGTTGTTGGGGACATGCAAGCACAAACATCTTCAGGCAGGAAGACACGAAAACCTGGACGGTATAACTAGGGTGCTGCAACGCATGCTGCAAGAGGCCATCCCGGCATATCTCTGCAAAGTTGTTTGCCGCCGATCCAAGAGAACGTATCAGGCCCGAAAGGGCCCCCAGCGAGCTACAGAGCGTATTTTTCGAGGGTTCCGGTCTCTCCTTCAGGGCCTGTGGGTAGTTCTTTAGAACGTCGTTGATCAATGCTTTGGCCGCGGCAATCTGTCCTGCTTCACTCAGGATATCCTTGCCCACGATGTCCTGCAGTACGGTATCGGTAATCCTCCGCGATATGAGAAGTCGATGTCGGTTGTTTGTAAGGTTGGCGTGGCCGAGCAAATCGATACTCAAGTTTTCGACAATTTGGATATAATGGGACTCGACAGTCGTTTCTCCAAGTTTTTTGAGGACTTTCCCGTAGCATACCCCGATGGCAGTGCGTGCTTTGTTTGATGTCGAAGTTCTGGTGTATTGTGTGGAAAGAAGCCTGAGAATATCGGAAAATGACAAAGCCAGCTCATGGGATCGCCTTGAAGATGGGGCTGGACTGCCAGGCCTCGATGGGATTTCATCGCCGTCCAGCCCCCCTATTCCGGAGCCAGGTTGAATAGATGAGCGCTTGCTTGATTTGTTTGTCTTTGAGCGCTTCACTTTTGGAGGCGGAGGGGCCTCTCCGGGAGCAAGCTCAATGTACCCCTTAACCAGTGCTTCCGAGAAGGCGTCTGCCGCAGCCTGTCGCACCTGGACCGACCCATATTCGAAGGCTTTGAACATTGTCGACTGCAGGCTCGCAAAGTCACTCGAGCTGTCAAACGTCTGCGTATGCTTGACAAGCGATTTCAAGCATCGACATGCAGATATGACAACCAGGAACCCCTTGTCCGTCGAGGCATAGTTTCTTGACTGCTTCCAAATATCCCTAGCCACCGGCTCATCGAGGCTCGTTGCGACGATCTTGACAACCTTGGCAAGGGCGGAGAACACCGCGGCGCGCAGACCCGCATTGTTCGCCGAGTTCTTCAGTACCTTCACCAGGGTTGAGCAAACCAGCTGATGGAGGCCAATGGCACTATCACCAGCCGAGCCGTATACACCTCCCAAACAGCAGACAGTGGCATGTCTAACATGGCCATCGCTGTCCGACTTGGATTTCCCCGCGGCTATGATGGCGACCAGCTCATTGATTGTGTCAAACAAGAGCTTTCTATCTCCTTTACCAAATACGTGCGCCAGGCATCTTCCCAGATTGTTCCGGACCACTCTCGTCGGGGGTGGATTCGGCAGGGTTATGAGCTGAAATATCTCCTTCTTTAGGTAAAACTGTTGGGCGGTACAGTCGTCGGGATCCAGGGAGAGCACGTGTCTCGTGAGGTTCGCGACGAATTGGATGAGGTGTATTTCTTTCTGTTCGGCGGGTAGTGAGTTGAGCTTGCTAAGATCGAGCTCAGGATGGCTAGTAGCAGTTACGGCGGCAAAGGACGTCGACGAGGCAGCGGCCGCCGGTATGTTGGGGGTGGACAAGTCGGGGGCGGGCCCACTAGAGGGGCCATCGTCGGGGGCGGCCATCCTTCTACAGGAGCTCGTGTGTAGACTGGAGTCGCTGGGTTGTGTGTTGGGAATTAGCTTTTGAGTCCCACATGAGCAATGTGTTCGATCGTGGAGGTATGTCGGTTGTGTCGGCCGGTATCTTGCTTGATATGCGTGTATTCGGGGAGGTTTGAAAGCAATAGCAGTCTCTTCAAGAGCTCTAGAGGTGGTTTTGTCGGGTTGAGCGCAGTGAGGTGCTGAACACCCCCTGCGGGACACATGCCTTAATCTAGCTAAGCGTGCGGCTCTTTCCGTGCAAAAGCCAATCAAACAAACGGCCCAGCAATTCTCCAGTTTTGATTCACTACGGTACTAGGTGATGAAAAAATATGTATATATATATAAATAGAAAGGAAAAAACAACGCTCTCGGCCACTGGCAGCATTTTGAAGCACGAAACCAGGCCATATTTGGGCGCAAAGGTCTCAACATGTGGTGATTTACCATTAACCTTCGATCCGACCAAAATGATGACATCCGAGTCTCTTGCCCCTACAGCCCGGCAGATTTTCCGGGTGGTATGCAATGCCAGGGCCCTCTTTTCGCCGAAGCCTTCGTTCTCGGTCTGCTCAGCATGTCGCCGTACTTTTGCTACCACTACACTCCTGCACGCAGGCCATAATAAGTGGTCCAAGACAAAGCACATAAAGAAGGCCACTGATGCCAAAAAGACGGCCAATCGAACGGGGGCCGCCAAGTCAATAGCGCTCTTCTCCAAGCTCTACGGCACCAATCTTACTTACAATCCAAAGCTTGCCACAGCTGTTGCCGAGGCCAAGAAAGGTTGGTGTTATATCTTCCTGAGAAAATGAAAGTCATGGTTCTTTGAATATTCAAGACTGATGCGGTCTAGGATGAAATGCAGCTGGCGTTCCAAAAGCCAATATTGAGCAGGCCATCGCGCGTGGGCAGGGCCGGAGCTCTTCGGGAGACAAGCTCGAGCCCGTGACAGTCGAGGCCATGATGCCGGGAGGCATTGCCGTCATGATCGACCTTGAGACGGGTTCGCGCGCCAAGATCAAGGGAGATTTCCTCAATCCGCTCCGCAAGAACGGTGGTTCCATGTCCTCGTGCGTGTACTTCTTCGACCGAACAGGGCGCGCCGTGTTTGCAGCGAAGGAAGGTGTTGACGCGGATGTCGCTCTCGAACCTGCTATCGACTGCGGCGCGGAGGACGTGAACGTGGACGAGGAGGGCATCATCACCGTTTGGTGTCCCCCAACGAATCTGAGCAAGGTGACGAGCGGCATGGTGGATGCTTTGGGTCTAAATGTACTCGACTCGATTATAATGTGGAATCCAAAAGAGGACCTGCAGGTCAAGCTGGACAGCACGGAGGATGCAAAGAAAATTGCCAGCTTTCTATCCCTCATCACTTCCGATATACCGGATCTGCAGGGTATATACACGAATGCTATTCAGGGAAGCATTTCCGACGCAGAGTGGGAGGCTATCGAGGAGCATCTTGATTGATAGCCAGGATTCAACAACTTGAAAGGCCAGTAGTCGTACATTCTTGTAAAATACTCAGTATACAGTCGGAATTAGAGGAGAGGATCACGCCACCTCCAAGCCAGTCCAGAG
Source organism: Zalerion maritima (assembly GCA_022664585.2). NCBI lineage: Eukaryota > Fungi > Ascomycota > Sordariomycetes > Lulworthiales > Lulworthiaceae > Zalerion > Zalerion maritima. Next base: position 111,580 of record JAKWBI020000009.1, read on the forward strand.
ATTGCCAACAAATTGCCCTGTATAACATGAGCGTTGTCTATTTTTCTTTCTTCCCCGAAATCAGTGTTCGCCTAAACTCCAGATACTCCATGCCATCGGTGGGGGTGCCTGTATTGCAGTAGAAGTCGTGATAGTTGGGCAGTTCGCTCGCTCGCCGGTCGGTGGGTGTCTTTATGGTTACGATTCGTCGTTATTCTGCGGCGGTGGCACCTGCTTCCGTTCGTTCGCCAATCGAACGTCTCTGTAGTGAAGTCGTTGCGCCCTCAATCTCTCCATCTCGGCTCTAATCTCCTCCTTCTCTGTTGGAATCTTTTGGCCTTGCTCGGCCGTGGGCCAGAACCCCGAAACGGCAAATCGGTTATCAAGGTTGGTGCCGAAATAGTACATGATACCTATGGGGAACATGACATATATGCCGAACTAGTCAGGAAGAGAACAATAACGTCAGCGCTGTGACTTTTGAGGGGGCTTGATTGATGCGGAGCTGGCAGCGTCTGCCACCGGTTCCAGGTTACATGATGAAGGCTCCGAGGGGAAGTTGTGCGGAAGACCTACCTTGAATACCTCGAGATTAAGACCGGCCATTTTGGAAAAGAAGGATTGATTTTCCGTAGAGAAGTGCGGTGGACTTTTGTCGTGATGAGGTCGAAGGTTGTTCGACTGCCCGTAATCGGCGACCTCACATATAGAGCCCCTTCTGCCGTCGCTACATCATGGCAAAGTCACCCCGCCATGCATGCATGTCACGTGTGTACGCCTGTCAGAACAACGTACTCGCCGCATTGAGCATTGAAGGGGTTTTGACAGCAGGTTACGAGCAAGGATGCCAGGCAAAATAAAATAACAGGAGGCCAATAAACATTTGCCCTACAACGACCGATTCCCACTAGTAGCAGTCGGAATGATCGTGTTGGGCTGTGGGAGGCATGAGTACTAACGTCTGTCAATGGGATCCTAACCACCCACTCGCTTAAAAAGCCTCAACCAGGGGAACTTCAACCCACAATTTCAACCCTTCAACAACATCAAAAAATCCGAAAAAATGCCAGATGACGGAGCCATCGCGAAGGCTCTTCATGAAGTTGGTTCTGGCACTTCAATCCGCTCGGCCGCCCGGCAATTTAAGATTCCGTACTCAACTCTCCGTGGAAGAGTAGCTGGGATACAAGGCCGCCAATCATCGCATGAATCACAGATGTTTTTAACCAATGGCCAGGAATCGACCTTGAAGAGCTGGATTTACGACCTAAATAAAGAAAACGTCTCGCCCTCTCATTCTATGGTTCGCAAACTCGCTTGCGATCTACGATACGATGGCGCCATTCCAGAGGGATCATCAGGACCAGGCCACAACTGGGTAACTCGCTTTATTAAGCGGTTTCCCGAGTTAAAAACACGTCAAGCCCATGGAGCTGCATCGGCCACGATCGTCAATACCACATCTGAAGTCAGAAACGCTCACGTTACCAAATTTTCCGACCCCCCTCACAATATTATTCTTTCAACACCGCAAAACGTTAAACAATTCGATGCTCTATTACATACTGATGTTTGGGGACCTCATCGTCAACGGTTATGGAGGAGGAAGTTGTTGAAGGGATACGAACAGATGCATGGACGGAGAATCAGGGCAGAACAGGAGATGGAGGCACTACGAAAGGAAATACAACAAAAAAAGGCAACCCGAAAAATCGATGCAATGGAAGTAACAGCTAGTCAAGAAAGCATTCAGGAAGATGCGCCAGGGGGGGTAGTTGAGGAGGTAGTGCCGCAGCCGCGCAGGGAGGCAAGAAGGGAAGCTATTCAGGTATCACGGGAACGCAGGAGTGCCAGATTAGCCCGTAAACCCCGCAGAAACTAGGCAATTAAAAACGACTAGTTGTTTTCATCGTACGTACCTTGTTCTGGTTGTTAAATACAATTTTTATTGCGGTGGTTGCATCCCAACTGCCTGGTGGGGATGTAGGCGTGGTCGGGATCCCAGTGGCAGACGCTACTTGACAGACCGTGCGTGCAGTATTAAGTTGTCGAACACCATCGTCAATAGTAACGACAATGCCAAAAGCGACAGGCATAACTTCGAACCATTCACATGAGCTCTCAGGGGTCAAATAAGAGTTAATCAAAAACGCCATTACTCCGCCCTATATAATTGAGTTGTATCCTAACATAAGAAAGCCACATGGTTTTTTTTTTTTTTTTTTTTTTTGTTTCTTGGTTTCGTATTCAATGCTTGGCACCATCATATCGCATCGCCTTGCGCAAAATACAATTGAAATCTTGAAACCATGCCGCTCCATAGTCTGAGGTACTGTGGGGAAAGTTTTTGCCCGTGGGAGCTCTAGGTCTTGTGCTGTAGTTTTGGGGAAATTCGGGGACTCTATACATAGGAAAGGTGAAGTACAGGAGGACAAGTAATACAAAACGAGAGCTGGCGAAGTGGTATTCATGAAACGAGGCTCAAAATCAAAACAAGGATAACATCCGGGAAATAATCAAGAGAATGCATGGTGCGAGAAAAGTGTACTCGTGGTGAGGTTATCGTAGGTCGGTCCGGAGATTATAGGGCGGGGGTAGGTCCAGTCTTAGGTGGAGGGACTGAAGCGTATTCATGTTAGCAATGAAGCTCAATCAAACAGCAAACAGGGGTAGTATATATTCACAGGGGTCTGAGGTTCCATTCACACCATTTCCGAATGATTTCCCCTTGGGCTTCTTGGGTTCGGTGGTTCCCGAGTCTATGAGAGTTGAAATCGTGTTAGTTCCCCACGAGGCGATATGGTGGAGCGGCAGGTGATAAAACGCTGAGCAGAATTGGGTCAAGAACTCACAAGGATCCGACGTCGGCTGGTATCTTACGAAACCTCGAAGGTAGACCATAGCGGACAGCACCTCGAGAGAATCATTATCAGGAGGGACTATATTTCGGAATAAATGATTAGTCTAGGTGCGTCTGGAGAACTCGAAGGACCGTCTGGCAGGAACTCAGCACGTACAAGGATCGGGGGGGTCCATAAGCTTAGAGATTTGATCCTCAACGAGCTCGACTGCCGATGACGGGTCGGGTAGGACTAGTGCCATGTTTTAGCATCACCGCTATTTGATTCTCCATAGAACATACAATACTTACATGAATCGGTGCCGGCTCTAGTAATTGAGTTTACTACCATGGTCGAGTTGAAGTCTTGGTTCCCAGCTTGAGGTCAGTACCATAGTCTTCAGTCCACGTGTTTCCAACCCCTCGCTGAAGGCCAGTTTTTAAGTGCAGCACTGATGTATGAATATGTATACCCACCTGAGACGGCTGCTGCGATATCGAAAGAGGGTGTGAACATGGAAGGCATGTCGCGGGTTGATATTGTTGGGTTCGTTGGTATGATTGTCTTGGTGTGTTGCGAGGAGGTGTGGCGTTGGAGGGAAGGGGTCACTGCCGATATATATAAGCAATAAGATGATAAGACTGTAAATCTGGTATGATGAAGAAGAGAGCAAGCTGTGTTTAAATAAGAGCTACTTATGTATCTTAGGACGCGATGGGAACTGTCTTTTGTGCTCCAGCCAAGCAGCCTTTCAGTACGAGGCGGTGATATTTCACCAGAGCCAAAGCAACACATAGCCATCGCCTCTCTCCGCCTTCGATTCAAGTCCAGCAGGGCATTCTTGTTGTGGCTAAGTAGCCTCTCAACTTCCAAAAGGTCCAAATGGCAATGCCAATTCAGGGGTCTTTAGCTCCATCAACAGTCGACACGTCTATACCAGTCGTTTCATCACTTGACCAAGCTCCAGATGAAAAAACAATCGTGTGGGGCAATATTTGAGGCCAAAATTGTGATCTCAAGGCTGAAAAGGGGTATGCTTGTATGAGTAACTTTGCTAGACGGTGCCCCGGGAATCAGTGCAACACTGTTTCCAGGTATCAGTGAGAGAAAAAGGAAAGAAGGGGGAACTTTTTTCGGTCGGTTAGTGGGTGGGCGAAGCTCACTAATAATTCACCGATGATAGCGTGTCAAACAAGGCGATGGGGCTGAGAAGGATAGTCTAGATGATATTGTATTTCCAAACTTCTATGCATATGGATGCTGCAGCCCTACAGATGAATACCGATGAACCCAATACGGCCGTCTTCTCGTTCCGTTTGGCGGGCTTACGCGCTTTTGGGCGAACCTGCATTTCCACTTGGGTTTTATCGTGGATTTTCGATTAGCAAAAAGAACCTTGCAGTGGTTTTGTAGACGCAAGAGTTGGAGTCATTTGGCGCCTAGTTTTCGAGAAGGCCAATAGGTTCCATGTAAGGCAGCGCAAAAAAAACCCTAGAGCGGCCTTAGCCACAAATTGGTGTGACATCATCATCACCATTAAGGAACCTCCCAATGGTTTGCACCAAACGGCGTATTGAAAAAAGTTCGCAGATCTGGGGATACAAGATCCAGAGTTTGCGTTTTGTACGGGAGCAGCACTTTTAGAAGCAAAATATAATAGGTAGGTCTGGGCTCCTGCATATCAACAGGGTCCACGCGAAGGATTTGAAGTACGAAAACGAGTTTGAGTGGCAAAAAAGAAAGGACATGAAAATCTGCCTATGACTGTGAGTGCGACTTCTGCCTGCGGACAGGTTTGCCTTGTCTGTGATGGTTCGCGAACGAGTTGGTGGGTGCCGTGTGACATGTCTCGTGATTTCACACGTGCACAGAGTCACAACTCGGACTCAGCACCGAGGCTTGATGTTTGCGATAGGTTCCAGATGGCTGTTCAATAGTGCGAACAAAGGCCAGCATGAATACTTCCTTGTGATTACTCGTGTAGAATTTATATCACCGAGGAGGAAGTTGGCAGAACGGAGGAACTCGAATCGAATGAGATAACCTTTGGAAACAAATGTCTATAGGGGGACGGAAGCCAGGTATCGATTTATTTAATGATAGGAAGCCGTAGAAGCCAGCAATTGGTAGCTTGAACTATATTGTCTTAAGTTTCAGCCTCATGCTGCGGATCGATCGTTGTTTATATGCCGTTTCTTGGCCTCGAGCAAGGGTCAAGTACCGGACCAGGAGGTCCATGCAGTGGACCCATATTCCCATCAAGCCACAACCGTCTCGAAAGCTTGGACACAACTTGGCAAAAATACTAGGGCCGGGTACAGCAGGCGCGTGGCGGTGGCAGGCCCACTAGGTTCAGTTGGTATAGAAACCTCAAGTATAAGGCAGTGTGAATTCGTGCCTAAGTCAAAGAAGTGGACGTTGGCTTAAGCTCAGGGACAACCTAGTACCTAGTCTTGTCGGAGGCTTGGGGAGAACCGCATGAATACGAGGGGGACAAGACAGCTGGTAAGATTGATCGATGTTTTGACAGTTCATGCAAGTAATTGCGCATAGGCGGGGGCTTTTATACCTCAAGTCCGACTCGTGAGAACCTCATCGTGGCTGGTTCGTCCAATGCTGGTAATATGCCCGGTAAATTCGTCCTTTTACTTGATAATGCGAGTCGGTTGCCGTGGCAAATCCGAGGTATCCTTTTTCGCCCTCCCATCTGCTCTTCCCTTCGGGCTGTTAATTCGGCCCACGGCCACAGCTGGCTCATAACTTTAAACTGTGGCGAAGCTACCTTTCGCATACCTAAGGAAAGCAGGATCCCGGGATTCGCCAATCAATCCGGCTACTTGCTTCAAAGATGTCAACTAAACGAACAAGGATATGAGAGAGTCTTGGTAGGGGAAACCCTAGATGGAAGTTCCCGTTCTCAACTAATCCAAGCAAATAACTACTCCGGAAACAACGTACATCATTTCACCCCCTTATTAGATTCCCAAGTAGGGCATTAAATTTGATGTTGTCTATGATTTGCGACATCTTACTAAGCAGGTAGTATTAGCATTGTGTCATGTACACCCGCGCTTCTGACCCCCACCCCTCATGCCATTGCACCAGCGCAAGAGTGGAAGACAGCACTCCAACTGCAACCTCAAGCAGCATCACAACCGCCGGTTAATATTTTTCAGCTCTTCCCTGCATAAAAATAGATCTGCAATTGCGTCATGCTTTCGGTCGAGTAACTCGGGAGGGAACCGAATCACGCGCACCTACAGCATTCACCCACAAGTGCCGCTTCCGTCAAGCAAGCTACCGCAAAGGATTTCTCATCACACAACGACAAGTATGGGGTGTTGAGAAAGCGCCGCATGTGAAATTTTGGAGACTAAATGTAAAACTAACGTCTATCTGCACATCCGTTCTTCTCGAAAAAGGCAAATCTCCCCATCTCCATGGTATCCCAAATACAGCAGTAGATTCTCCCAAGATCCACGAATGGCTGTCCCTGTATATGAAGCTCTTCCCAGGGTCTATCGTCCATCATAATCCATTATCTAAGAAATCCGTGTCGCGTGACCACTTTATTTTAGCTGTAAGTAACATTTTGTCCTCCGAAGCCATTTGTGACCTCGATGCGACGGAAAGATGAAGAAAGCAAAACATCGCTTGAATGCCCCCCCCCCCCTGCCGGTGAGTAATGGTGGTAGTATACAAGAGTTGGAAAAAGCAGAAAAAAAAAACCGCAGACGCTAAGTAAAAAAAAAAAAAAAACAGACCGGAGGCTGATTTTCGTCCTGCCGAGAAATTCGCCCTCCTCGTTCGCGAAAAGACCAAAATGGACGGCTGGGCAAAAAACAAGGAAATGAAGATGCAAGGTAAGGGCTAGGAAATATAAGGAGAAAATGAGAAACAGCCATTACAAAATGTACAAGTACAACGCCTGACCAAAGATGGGATGTGAGGTGAAACAGCCCGTCGCAGGCGCATCCGCGCAATGAAATGCCAAGATTTCGTGCGCGCGCCTCGTCTGTCTCAACGGGGAAGGCTTCCAGAAGAACAAGAAAACAGATCCGTATCCGTGGACCCGTTGATATGGATAAAGTGTCGTGGCGGTGGTGATACCCAAGTCAGCACCTGATCTGCCTAGCCTGGGGGCCCTGGTGGAAAAGTCTGCTCAGCGGCGGTCGAGAACGGGAACATTTGTGCGGAACCGTGCTATTGGGACAGCTGCCAAGCAATGGAACGGCCATACTACTGGGCGTATTGCAGGGCTGGCAGGCAGCGCGCTAACTAGAAAACCTCGCCCGGGGGGAAGGGGGGCGGAATTGTCCTCCGTAGTCCGTCCCACAAACTTCAAAGTGCCTAGGTGGGTGAGGGTCGGACGGTCCGCAAGGTTGAGATCCATGGGTGGCCCCGCTGGGGCAGCACCGTCGTGGAGTCAGAATCGGTGCTCAAATGGATGTGTCTGTAATCCATGGGTGTTTGTGCGACTGGGCTGTTTGAAGGGTGCAAGTAGCCTGGTTTGTTGTCCTGGAATGCCGCACTGGGAGAAGTAATTGTGCTGGGTGATGGTTGATGTGGCTCGTGCTGCTCTAGTTGCGACGTTGGTGCCAAGGATTCTCATGAGCTACGTCCCTTGCCCCCCTTACCACCATTTCCACTACCGCCGGGAACTATAAAATATATTAGCGATGAATTCGGAGAGCTGGGGAGGTAGGGAATTGCTCGAAGAAACATACATGGGTCGGGAGGAGCTGACTGGAAGACCATTGTCTCAGTAGCGAAGATGAGTTCAGTGACGAGAAGGAATCCGAGCATAGTATCCGGTAGTAGGTATATAGGCGGGTGTTCGAAGTCGATTAGGCTCGTTCTGTTGTGTTTGAATGCCGCTGGCCGAATTATACCAAGAAAGCAAGAAAGAGTCCTTGTTGTGCTGTTGTAGCTGTAACTAGTCGAGGGATGGTTTATGGTCCGTCTGGTACACGGTTCAAGGGCTGTCTTTATGTATATTACGATGTTTGAAGGATAGAAGAACTAGGTTCGATGTTTGCGTGGTATAGATCATAGGGAGTCTATAAAGCCTCAAGAGGAATGGGGGATCACGAAATATTTATATATATGTGCCTGAGGAAGTCTGAATCTCCAAGGTAGAAAAAATACCTGAAGGTCTGATACTAGACTGTGGTGACAACACACAGGTAGACAAATGCAATGGACAAGCCTAGGGGGCAACCACTCCGCCCCCAAAAGGGCAGCCATATTAAGGCTTGCTTTCATTGAGTATATTCCACATCGCAATCGACGATTTACAAGCACGCAAATTAAGGTGCAGGGGTCACTGTGGGTTGCGGGTTTGTTGATGCAGCCCGCAAAGTGTTCACAGGACTTTCTTGGGGTTCAATCCTGAGGCTTGGTTGGTCCTCGTTCGGCAGGCTGAAAGAAAAAGGTGACTCTAGCCTAGTCACTACCTAGGCTGCCTGAGCCCCCCAAGGCATTGTACAGCCCCTCATCGATGTCAATTCGAATGAAAAAGTCCCTGCTTTGCCATGTGGATACCTCAGGCTGGTGTTTTTATTGCTTGAAGCACAGCTCAAGGTCGCCATAGTATGTGAATGTCCAGGACAGGATTAATGTGCATACTACCACGCACAGCCAGGGGTATTTAGCGCGGCAGCGGGGTAAGGTGTAGCGATATCTTTTTCGAGCAAGTGCGCAAAACATTCCAGGATGATTGATCCCATCAAAAATCCATCTACGCCAGGCCACCTTCGTTTGCATGCCCAGCCAAGCCAGTCATGGCGCCAGCGACCCTTGTCCTCAGGCTCTTGAAACGATCTTTAGCAATTTTGAGCAAGCTGGAGGGGTATGTGCCCAGATATCGAATCACTCAAAGATCCCTGTCGCATCGCAGGCTGAAGTGTACATAGTAACTAATAGCTGCCGGGGTTGCTCGTTGTGTTCTATCAAAACATGGAACGGTAGTAGTTTGCTGCACAAGTCGGCAATGAGTCTACACCAGCAGGCCAGTGGTGTTCAGACCCCACGGTACCGGGTGCCTCCGGTACCGATCAATGGTCCATGGGTAGTAGTAGTAAGTAGTAGTAGTAGTAGTAGTAGTAGTAGTAGTAGTGGGCTCGAAGGTGTGGTTACAAGTTGGAGGGAACTTGTACTGTGCAGAGAAACCCCGCCCAGAAGAGTCACAAAGGTTGTGGAACAAGTGCTTGAGTGTAAATTGCAATATGGAATGAATGTCAAAATCGCAAACATCGAACTACTTGCTGCTCAATCCCTTATTGCTTGCGTCCGGAGACCCATCACGAAGAGGACGGTGCGTAGTGAGACACATCCAAGACGGCGCTATCCATCCATGCTCATCGTCGTACCTTACAGGAAGTGCGCCCGTAGCAGCTAGGGCTGGCGCAACTGACCGAGGATGGAAAGAGGGTGTGTGGTGACTGGTCCCAGTAGCTCTGCGTGCAACCTCGAATTTCTATCCATGTTTGGACGCAATTGAGCAGCTACTGGGACTGAATGCGGTGGAAGCCTTAGGCTTAGGCCGGGGACTTTGTGACGCCAGGTCACGGTGCAGTGGCTGGTTGCGGGTTGGTGGGGCGGATGATCATTGATACGGATACAGCAGCCACCGTGACTGCACTGCAGTACTACTGGTACTAGTACTACAGAGTATTCGTGCCACATACTACTACCGACCAGGTTCCAGTGACGATGGTTGGTACCTTATCACGGGGATTGGCGTTGCGATGGAGTTCAACCTGATACGCCTGGGCGCGTCGTTCCCGGCGACTGACGGCCTGACTGCCTGGACCCATGGACCCTTCAGACGATATGACGGGAGCAGGCGGGGGTTGGCTCAGTTGATGCCTAGAGCTCACACTTGAGCTCAGCAGGCATCAACTGCTATGAGCAGTAATGATACCAGCTGGGGAAAGAAGAAGCAACAGCATAGCCGCCAATTTGACCGTGTGTCCTAATAAATTCCGGGGCCTACACATCCCTACGCGCGTAGAAGAGAAACGGAAGAGAAAGTAGATGGCTGCATCTCTAGATCGGTCAAAGCAGGATTGGGATTCGAAGAATTCCGGGACGGTCATTTGCGGGTAGGGCAACACCAGGCAAACATCCAAAAAGGGACGCAATTTTCAGGACTCCAAAGCTCCCAACCATGTGGACAGTTCATTCCAGCAAGTCGTTAGCAGATGGTGCTGGATGGTGGAGCAAGCCGCCACCTCTGGTTGGCGTGGCGCAGCACCGCGGGCGTGACAGTCACTTGGCCCTCACATGGAAATGGTCGCGGCAGACGGGCTGGCGGGAGACGGAAGAAGACGGCTGGCGGCCCTATCCACCATATGGATGGACAGAACTCTCCGGCTTCGCGCCCTGTGGCCCTCGCTGAAGAATTTTGAGGCCAGCTTGAGTCGCGACGGCCTCACCATGCTCACATCGTCGGGCGCAAGGTGGTGTTGTTGGGAAAACAGGACAGGACCCTCTGCGCATGGATTTGAAAAAGCATTTCGAGGCTTCAAATGAGTTTGCTTTCTGTCCAGTCATACGGCCGTGAGGAAGGTAGTTGCTCAACTGCACATCGATCTAGTAATCAACACCCGCACAAAGCCGCGGCACTGATGAAATTCGCCGTCGCCCGCAGTCAAAGTGCTGACCGAGATGCTATGGTAAAGTTCCCGAGGCCACCCACACACAGCCACATCACAGGACACCTGCTCGTGCCCGTGCCACTAACCGCGAGGCGTCAAGAAACGTCGAGGCCCAACGAGAGTCACTGGTTAATGGCGAAGTACAAAGGCCCCAAATCACAAAGTAGGGGGAAGCCGACGCTTGCAGGGGGGAAAAAAATAACTAATGGAAGAAATCTATGATGAGACACCATGAAATGCCGAACGCTAGCACAGCCAGACCGATCAAGTTTCTTGAAGCCTTGGCTGGAAGCTGAACGTTGCTGCGCGCAGTCAATCCGCCCCACTGGGACCTCAGACTGTATGTCAGAAAAAGAAAAAAAAAGAAAAAAAAACCCCTAATACTGATTATCGAAAACGGAAATAACGAAATGTGTAGCAAACTTGAAGTTGAGCGTTCCAAGTCTTAACACCCACTCAGTGCTGGCTCTCAAGTCGCCCACTGTATCCACTCTCATATTCAGACTTTGCCACTCCGGATTCCGACTCCGGCCTACCAAACACGACGCCCGGATGACCCAGGCACAGGGCGAAGACGGCGAGAACAACGAGCCTGTACCATCACCCATTCGTTAGCATTCGGTATCGACGAAATCCCGCACAGAAAACCAACCCCGCGGGATGGAACGGACTACTTACACTCCCTCAAGGGCAATAAACAACGTCTCATCGTGAATCAGCTCGCCTTCGTACCCATCCTCCAGCTCCTTGACGCGGAAGGCGCATCTCGCGAGGATCAGCGCAATGGCGAGACTGAGGAAGGAGAAGAAGACCTTAACCCTCCCCCCGATGGTCTTTCCCTCGGCGCGGGTCTGGCGGGAGTAACGGAAGAGGTAGTCGCAGAAGAGCACGCAGAAGAAGAACAAGGTTGCTACCTGGAAGCCGAGCCCCGCCAGCGCAAGATCCACTCCTATGCTGCTGCTGCCGTCCGAGACGGACGAGAGGGCGCCGCCGGATCCCTGGAGAGTGAGGGAGACGACATCGCAGACGATGAAGATCCAGTAATATAGCTTCGGGTGGATACGGGAGATGGATTGGTCGAAGTAGACAACACTGCAGTGTCCCAGTAAGCTAGTGTGCAAGTTGCGCTGCATACAACTGCTTGGACACTTGATCACAGAAGAACAAGAGAATAATACGTATTGGGAGGGGGGGGGAGGGTGGACTTACGCTTTAGCTATTGTGACATATATCCCTGCGCAGTAGAACACTGGAGCCGTCGTGATGCAAACTGTAAGAGTTTCTATCAGTGTCCTTGCTCGCTCACTTCATCCCACACTATGTGCTGACGAGACCAGAAAATGCCACCTACCAATCTGCGTCAAAAAGGCACCAAAGTTAAACGGATTATCGTGGAGCATGATCCTGCCGCCATACCCAGCCATCTCGACGGCGCACCCGACCACCATGCACCCCATGTACCACCAGCTCTTCCACCTGAAGCCAAGGTAGGCATGGACGAGCAGGGCGACGCCGAAGATGGCGATGAAGGCGTAGTTGGCCGACAGCGTCGGCTGGTACTCGTACACGCTGTACTCTATGGGGCAAATGTCGAGCGTGCAGTTGGCGCTGGGCCCGAAGATCTCGACCGGGTTGCCGTAGATGTCTCTAGGTCCAGTGTAGCCATCCATCGTGTAGTTGGAATTTCGTGGGTTCGGGAAGTTATGCCCCTTTACGAGTGATTGAATATACTTTGGGTCAAAGGGGCAAGATAAATCGACTGGTTGGGGGCGTAGTTGGTGTTTAGCAGTGGTGGCGAAGTCGTGCTTGTGAAATAGATATCAGTAGATTGAGACGATGCGATGATTTGGATCTTGTGTATCTTGTCTAAAACTTTATGAACGCAGCCAGCATCTGGGCAGGAACAACACAGGTAGTCATTGCGAGCTTCACTTATAGTCTTCGTTCCAGTTCGGGACAAAAAAGAGCTACAATGTCCCTCGCAAAGGTCTTGGAGAGAGCCTGGACCGTCGGACACCCAGAGCGAGTGCGAAGCGGCAACAAGCCTCCTTTACTGCAGAGGCCAAAACGAGACACCCCTTGGCCAAATAGAACCTCCGAATCGTATTCTGTTATCCTTGGCAAAGAAGAGTGGCAGGTGAGTACTCGGCCTCACAGCCACCACGGCTCTGAAGCATTGCAGTGAATCGCGGCCAGTTGGGTGAATATGAGACACGAAAACCGGCCATGCTCAAGGGGTGATTACTGATATGCTGGACAATCTTCCGATGGACATCGCATTCGAATCGCATTTATACCGAGCGTATGATGCGGTAGGGTATACGGCACGGCAAAGGATGCGCCAACGCAAGTTTAGTGCTACGGGCTGCCATCTCGCATCCTTCCGCAATGAAATGGCAGAGGGAACGTTCGTTTGCGTCGGCTCATCGACGAATGAAAACCCCGAATTGGCAATTTGTGGTGTGTTCAAAAAAGAAAGAAAAAAGTTGACCCGTTCCCCGTTGAGCCTCATGAATCACCGTGGACCTGTTCAAGGCTACTAGTACTACCATCGCATTCGCTTAATTTGCTAGTGCAAAACTGCCCGTGGTGGATGGTGGGGTGGAGTCTTCCCTCGCTGCTCATAGGGCTGGCGACATCCCGAGTGCGAGGATGTCAGGCAGGTCGGATCGGCTATGTACTTTGTTTCCGGCTCGCACATGGCACACTCCAATCCAAGCTGTAGAGACCGCCGGGGGAAGTTTCGTCCGGCTGTGCGGATTCTACGGAGGCCGCATCTGTAATGTATGTATATATATATGTATTGATGTTTCGCTTCAAGTAGTTATGCACCCAACTTCCACATGTGGCCCGCGACTTGCCAAGAGATGAGAAGAAAGGTGAGTGATTTGACCACCTACAAATTTATGCCTAACAATCACAAACCCCATACTGATGCTGAAAAAAAGAAATATATGGTTATCGTCCACAGATAGTTCTGTTTTACTTTCTCAACCGTTGGACCTCATAATTTTCATATTCGGTCCTTGCAGCGGGACGTTGTTTTGAAGTGTTACACTGGCCTCGTAGACCGTGTTGATGAACATCATTGGCGGCTAGGCACGAGGCTCGCCATGAACTTCCGTGTATGTAACACGTGAGGGCCTGGCGACTCTCCCTGGCTAACACGAAAGCTTAAAAGATAATAGATGGCATCCGGTAGCTGATGATCACACGATGATAGCTGCAGCAACAAATAGCCCTATTACTACTACCCCAATACGCCCCGACTTACTATTCTATCCTCCCGTTGCGCTAGCCCCATTCTCGTCATAATCATAATCATCATCATCACCATCCTGTCTATCCTCGGATCCAAGGATCTCAAGCCCGGTGGTCATCGTAACAGGTGCGAATCCCATCCTGTCCCCCTCTGTCCAGGAGTATATTTGTGTGCGATAGATCCCATCCCAGTCTGTTATGGTCGTGTACCACTCCTCTCCGACGTGGGAAACGGTGCAATTTGCCTCGGTGAGCTTTTTCAGCTCACACCGATTGATCACTGTGTGGTTGGGCTCAGCAACCCGGTTTATGCCGGTGAATTCAAATGTCTTTGGCCCCCTGGGTGATGGTTGAGACGACCCCTGTCATGTCGGTTGTCGCAGTGAGGCTTGTTGAGCTTGGCGTATAGGAGACTGGTGATATGGAAACGCCCCTTTCCGATGCCGGTGCTGGCGGGTATCCTGGCAGACGAGGCTTGGGACTCGTCCACCATGCTGGCAACCGTTGGCAGGGGGAAGACGGTGGCCTTGGTTCTAGGAACAGTTAATGTCAACATGGTGCTTCCAGGCTCGACATCGCCTATGGTGAAGAGAACATCGGTAACAGAAGTAGTAGTCGTCTGCTTGAGGATCCGGGTCGTGGTTAAAACATAGGTCGTCGCGTTCTTATTCACACCTACGACCTCACCATATGCCCTGTGCATTTGGTCGAATGGGAGCCCCGAGGAAGAATTCTCGTCAATGTAGAATAGCGACACCATTCTTTTGGTCGTCGCCGTGGTGGAGGCCGATGCGGCATCGGTAGACGTGGACGGCCGAGGACCCGACATGGAGTTCTGAGAGTGGGCGGACGAGAAGAGAATGAAGCCAAGGAAGGCCCCTAGTAGCCGAGCTATAGGACTCGCTGCCGTCAAGCGATAGCAGCTGAAAGTCTTAGCCATGGCGAGGTGGCTTGGACTCAACCGAAGCCCAGATTTCTGGCTAGAAATCCCGACTGATTCTCTTTTCATATCCAAAGTGTGGCCATACCCTCGTCGCCATATTGGGGTGATGCTTTATTATCCCAGGAAGCTGGGGCAAACGATAGGGTGACGGGCCATCCTAGGTGGTTCCGGTGTGTGGTGTCTGAGGGGTATTCATTTAGCCGTCATGAGAACGTAGCTTCTATTCAACAGCTAGGATGGCTGCTGTACGTGGGTCATTATAGGCCGGGTCAGTTCGGGAAGATGGCCAAAATGTATAAAATTATGGGAGGCAAGCAAGGTAAAGCTGTGAGTGCTATTTGCGGCCATCAATATACCTATGTTGACTGGCCCATGCCTTCAGCTTGCCAATTGTCGTGCAAAATGTCCCTCTTGGTCTGAGACTAAGAGGGTTGGTGACATCTAAGACGATTAGGTTGGCGTCACGGGCGACTCAGACTCAAGAGAAGTGTGATGCGACCCATTAGGAAAGGAACATCGTACTGCAAGGACCTGCCGCGGCCGCACTTTGAGTGGGCTTACGCGAGAATCATGGCTTGGTTTTTCAGGTGTGAACTGGAGCGCCTCTCAGCAACGAAATTATCGTCTCGGCATGGATCTCATTCATACCACAGTACATAGTAGTGCTACGGGCGACAGCTTCATAGCACATGTATCCCAGCAAGTACATAGTTTGAAACATCGAGGGATACTAGCCGTGGCTTGCTGGTGGACCAACTTGTTGCGCCTGAGACCATCAGCCAATCTCGCCACAAGTAGCCACCAGCAAGGCGTGCTCTGGTTGGACCACTGGTTGAGGTTATGAGGCGAAATGAGTACCCAGTTGCAAGGGGCCGACCAATGAGACCCGCATAAGCCGGCAAGCCGCTCCCGTAGGAACCAGCAATCTCAAAGCTTGTTCCTGGAGAACACCGAGAAGCACGAGAGCACCTGCAGCCACCCGCTTCCCAAGACAGTTGTGGAGACGAAAACAGAGTGCGTCCACGCCAAACTGAAATTACGCAACGGCGGTAGATTGTCGAAAGCTACTCACATCTCACAGGAACACGCAAGCACAATAGGGTTCGAGGCTTTTCAGGTTGGAGTTTGGGGAAAGGTAAGACTGTTTGGACAAAAGTGAGGTATAGATGAACATGCACCACGCCTTCTGTGGCAGGTTTGACGCTCCTATCCAAAACCCCAAATGGATATTAGAATTTAAGGTACAGTGTGTAAGCCATAACGGACAACCAAGCAAGAGCTTTGAGGTATCAAGTTTGTACGTTTCTAAAGCGGAATCCCTCAAGGATAATAAATTCATCACAAGTGATCGCCGTAGCCAGCAAGGCTGTCTTGCTAAATCAGGAAAGAAAAACCCCTTTCCGCCATGCTTTGGGAGCCGACATGGGGGAAATCTCAACTCAGAGGAACTTATGCGAGGAGGGCGACGATACCAGCGGCAGCGGCAGCCAGGGAAACACCCATGCTGGAGGCACCACCAGTGAAGACGGGGGTTTCAGTGCTGGAGGGGCTATATATAGGACCTAGTTAGCAAAAGCCGAACAAGTCTCAGAGAATATCAAGGTTAAAACTTACACAGCCTCGGAAGATGAAGCCCAGCCGCCGGTGGGGTAGACGACGCCAGTGCCAGTGGCAGTGGCAGTCTCGCAGGGAACATCGACCGTCTCGTAGATGACAGTCGGGATGACAGTGGTAACGGAGGTGGAGATAGTCTTAACGGAGACACCACCGCAGGCCTCCTCAGTGGGGTAGGGGGCGGAGCCGTTGTTGAAGACGGGGACACTGGAGAGGGTGGTCTCGACGGGAGCGACCTCGGTCTCAGACTCAACGGGGACCTCGGTGGCGGTAGCGGCAGGGCAGTCGGAGACGGTAGGGCCGCAGGAGGTGATGGTCTCAACCTCGGTCTGGTAGACGGTGGAACCACCCTGGGCCATAACGGCACCAGCGAAGAAAGCGGCGACAGCAGCGAAACGCATTTTGAAGTTTGTAGGTGATTGAAAGAGGTAGTCGTTTAGAAACGGAGAGGGATAGATAGTTGGATAACGAAAGTGGATTAGCTGAAAAGCTGTAAGTTGGATTGTTGTGTTTGTAAAGAATGGACGACCGAAGTCAAAGAGAGCAAAGCTACTTGTGAAGTTGAAGGTTGGCTTGTTTGGCTGGTGAGAGAAGAGCAAGAGAGTGAACAGATGAGACCGGAGGAGGAGAGCGTTAAATACAAAATGGACTTCCGGCTTACACGGTGAAGGGGTGCCACCGGCGCAAACGTGCGGGAAATTGAGCGGAGATGCTAGGCTCAGGGGGTTAGAGTAGATCGAATCGCGCCAGTCCTTTCGTTGAGAGCAACATTGCAGTGCAATTCAACGACCGGGGCCCCCTTGGGGACCGCCAGACGACCAAAACCACTAGTAAACCACGACCACTTCAAACCAGCGGTGGGCACCCTCGAGCCGCGCTAGCAAACGCCCGTGCTGAGGGGCATGCTCGTAGGATTGGAGGGAATCCCAACGGCTCATGTGCGCTGGGAAATACAGCCGCCACAGCGTTCCCTGGGCCTGCGCATCTCATTTGCTCGCGTCTTGAAGTGTTGGATGACTAGTCATTCACATCGACAGTATGTACTCCCGGCTAGATACACCGCAGGCCGCTCCAACACACGAGCAGTGGTAGGAGACAATCTACATAGCAATCCCGTGTTTGGATGGTCTGCAAACCTGGGTCAGGTCTCTGTACGGTGGGCGGGTACAGGAATTGCTCTGGGAATCTGCGAAGAGCTGCAGCTTCGACTCTTCCTCGAACAACGTTTCTTCCTTCCGCACAACGGGAAAACGGGAAGGTAGCTTTGGCTAAAGAAGCACTGTTCACAGGCTCGGAGCCAATCTCGGAGGCAGATCCTAGAATCAACTCCTCCCCAATTCAAGAATATGGGCATGCTATCGGTTTGAAATAAATTAAACTGCAGAAACATGACTGGGAAAGGTAAGTACAACTCATTAAGCGGGCATGAATATTGCGGGGAGAGATGCGTTGTGAATATACATAGTACGTACTATGTACATAGTAGGCTGACCGCTGAGAAGATACATGCAAGTACACACGATTCAACTACATAGTACAGGCAGACAGGGCTCAACTACTTTGAATGAGTGAAGATTATTGCATACAGAAAAGTCGGCCTCATAAGTATAAACCAGGTGGTTTGGCTCCCTACTGTCTAAATTTGCAAAACCACCAGCTGGAAAGACCACAGCGCCTATTGGAGTTCGGTGGACCGTCGATCAGGGACCGAATGGACCCTGGATCGTTAATTGCTAGCAAAGGCCCAGCTCAAGCCACAGGTCGTACAGCTAATTGAACCCCATGGCTATGAAAGGGGACCCCTTGGTACAGATGTACAGATTACTGGCCACGGATATTGACGCTGGCCGTTAGCGAATTAATGCCGTGCAACTTGCTATTCATTCATAAGAAGTAAGACTCGGTACGAGCATGCCAAACATGCACCGTGCCCCTAGTCAATTCTGCCAATTCATTTGAGAGATCAATCAGCAGGAACTCTTTTCGCCAATGCAGGAACAGAGAAGCCTACATCGCTCCGGCACGAAGATGGATGTAACAGCACACGACATACTCCTTCCAAGGCCAAAGTTCCGCGACCGAAGATGCAAGCTTGACAAGCAGTAGCCCGTGACGTTGGAAGGACCGATCTATTCCTAAAATTCGAGGAACTCCCCGTGGACGGTGTCGAATTGTGGAGCTGGTTGATGGGACATGCTCCTTAAAATTGAGGCTGTGCAAGAAACAGACGAGATGATTGGTGGCTATCAGACCAATGTTTTAATTTCGCCTCGTTTCGACTTTCAACCCGTTGTCATCCACGTCGATCATCGGCCCGCAGCTATTCCAGAAGAGGAACATGGCAGGGGTTTCCATCCCATCGAGCACCAACACCACGGAGACTGTCACCAACCTCGGACCACGACCGCGCGGCCGCAGGAAAAGGAGGAGGCGCCATGCAAAATTAAACTTCTCACAAGCTGCAAATCTGGAAGAATTTCATCCTAGAACTTGGGGTTTTTTTGGCAAGTTCAAGTTGGGCGGCCAGTTGGACAACGGCACGGGGTGACACTAGTCCGGCAGTTTTAAGATGCCCAAGCTGTGGCAGGCTGCTGCAGCGAGTGCCCGTGACGTGATGAGATGGTCAGCACTTGGCGACTGGAGATCCATCTTGGCCGATCTTGTTTGAGATGACACGAGAGATCGCCAAGTTCGTTGTATAATGCCGCGCCGATGGAAATGGAAGACACCGCGAAACCGTCATCGATTCCCTATGATCGCTGATATTTCATCATGATCATATACAAAGTGTAGCTCCCCGGCGAACTCCAAGACTTGGTCATGGCGAACCCTAAGTTAAAGAAAACAGGAAATAAAGAAACTAAAGGAACAAAAACATATATAACGTCTCCCCGCTCTGCGCTTCAGTCCCACGATGTGCATGTCTGAGACTACTTTTTACATGCCCGTCGATGTTTAAGCAACGGTAATAAGCATGTTTTCACAGGGAACCGCTGCGTGATTGACCAGCCCTCCAACCGGCCTCCTAGTTCTCGGGGGCCCGAACGAAAATGCTCCCATTGGGAGCTCTCCGCCGAAGCTTGTTTTATTCCGCTCAAAGTGTCCTTTCTAGCACCACCAAATTTGATATGATAGGACGCTGGGCTGCATCTGGAATCGTCCTTTTCTTCACGAGATGATTGCGGTGACGCAGCACGCACCAGCATTCCTGCAGAAGGAGTGGGCCGAGACCTCGCCTCCGTGCAACGGCAGAATATGTTGTGTCACATTTCGAGGTGAGGGAGCGCGGTGGAGCGGTGAGTGGCGACTCCCCTAAAACCCATCTAGCATTGACGCCCATCTCGTTAAACATGTACCCTAGCTTGCCTATGTCCACAACCATTCGCCGCTACGAGTGGCTTTCCAAGTCTTTCTTCCAGAGCAGAAATTCTTCATGCCTATATTGCACCTCACCGTAAGTCACCATGATGATAATTCCTTTTCAAGATTGCCGAATTACTACTCTCCGCCAGTCGTTGCTAAAAAAGCAATACCGTTCAAACTGATGGATTTGTATACACTGTATAGCTCCGCGACTCATTTTATATGCCCATGTTATTAACGACGTAGTTTTTGAGGATCGAATACTATTACTTGTGGCAGCCACTGTTTCCATCTCTCATCACATTTATGCCCAGCCTCGAAGAGACCAATGTTTTTGGTGTGGTCTTAATGTACTGTCTCTGGTGTGTATAGGTACTCCAAAGATGTCCATTTTCAACCTTTGTATGTATAGTCTGACAGGAACCATGGCAGGGCAAAGAGTATTTGTTCTTTGAATTATAAGAGGAGGAATCGCAGAAACTACTCCTGCTAATGTATATCACCACTGTACGTACATAGTATGTACTGTATGTTTGTAGGATAGGACAACTTGGCACGCTTCGATGTGTTTGAGCCAGTGGAAATGACGTCTGCAGCAGCTTCTGCGGGCTTGGAGTCGGAGTACCTAATATTCCGATCCGACACCAGTACCTGTGCACAGACCATATTTCAGCTACTCCCACATCCACGTCCACAGCTGGGCAGGAACCTTGTGCCTGCGGAAAAAAACCTCCCCCCCAAGGACTGGATGGAATTCGTGGCTGCACGACGTAACAGGTTGTCTTTGCGCTTCGCCCAAATATTTGTTCTTGTCGGCCTAGTAATCACCAGAAATGGTTTTACAGCTCATTTCCTCCTTATCTCGCATTGTCCATTGCCTACGACAAGCCTAAGCTACATACAGAACACCTGCCTACAGATTCTTTCTTGGTAGCCCTTTCACCATCTACCGCTAGGCAACTTGAAGAAAGTTTCTTAGGTTTCCGGGACATGTGTTCTTGGTAACCACGAAGACCAAGTTGGTACCTAATAACTATGCAGCACACTACCCATCCCGCCCTGCTGCCACGGTTATAGCAGTTGTCCGCCTTTCCTCGCCTCCTCAACCTCGGACAATCACCGAGTCTCACAAATTGAGAGCTTAGCCTATCATGGATGTCCAGGTAAGTCATCGTTTGGATTTCTATACATAACCAGTCGTTTTGGCGTTGTCCAGCATCCCTCTATACATACGCCAAACGTACGGTACTTGTTCCCCACGACTCATTCATGGATGTTGAGTACCAAGAGCACCAAATTTACCTACCTACAGTAGCTGGCTTGTCTGGGTCAAGAGCGTCCAGCTGGCAGCTCTTGTCTGATGCGCCACGAGGTTGTGCCTAGGTTGCGTGCTGGCACCCCTCCAAGTGATGCCCCGCCACCACTCCACCCAACCAAAGCTTCTTCCTTCCCCGGCTACTGCCCCAAAGAGCTTGTCCCTAGGATTGTGTGCATCGTGTACTCTGCTTGCATCATTCTTCTCTCACCGCATCCAGCATATGTAGCTTCTAACAATGGAGTCACAGGTGGAAAATGCGGTCGAGATCGTCTTCAACCCAAACTCGGATGGTGCTCTCAAGGAACAAGCCTTGAATTTCCTAAACCAACTTCGAGAAGACCCCACCGGCTGGCAAGTTTGTGCATCGCTTTTCGTTAGGACACCAAAGGCTTCCGAGGTAGTCAGGCATACCTCTCTCGAAATCGTCAATCATGCTGTGCAAAGCGAACGAGTCGATACCTCGACCCTTACCGTCTTGAAGGACACGTTGCTCGACTACATCCGCCGAATCTACGCCGACGGCAACACAACGAATGAGCCCACAGACACCCCACACATACAAAATAAACTTTCCCAAACCATTACATATTTATTTTGCTTCCTCTACCGAGATGGGTGGCAATCCTTCATCGACGACTTCCTTGCCTTCACCACTACGCAGAATAGCTCACGCCCAGACAACGCACCTGGTGTCATACTCTACCTCCGCATCCTCGGCTCCCTCCACGACGAGATAGCAGACCTACTCTTGAGCCGCCAAAATCATGACCTGAAGCGGAATTCGGAGCTCAAGGACCTAGTCAGGTCTAGGGACATGCCCAAAATCACCCGCTCCTGGCAAGAGTTTCTGGGTTTCTACTCGGGGCAAGACGACGTGGTGGTGGAGAAGACCCTCAAGGTGATGGGCAAGTGGGTTAGTTGGACGGATATCCAGCTTGTCGTCAGCCAGGACACATTGAATCTGCTTTTCCCACTGATTGGAAGGACCAATCCCGAGTCGAGCGAGGACAGGGTAAGAGATGCCGCCATCTCTGCATTTACAGAGATTGTGGGGAAGAAAATGAAGCCTTCAGACAAGACGGAGATGATATCATACCTAAGCTTGAAGGAAATAGTTTCCCAGCTAGTGGAAAGTCCACCCCTGAGCGAGTTTCAGAACACCTCGCGCTACGATACCGATCTCGGGGAGGCAGTGGCAAAGCTTGTCAATACTATCATGACCGACATTGTCATCGTATTGGCTGATAACTCACAGCCACAGGATGTCAAGGTTCGGGCCGAGCAGCATCTTATAGGCTTTCTTCCGTTTCTGCTGCGATTCTTTTCAGACGAATACGACGAAATCTGCTCGACTGTAATCCCGTCCCTGACGGACCTTCTTACATACCTGCGGAAGGTTCCTGAGCTCCCAGCTTCGTACAACGAAGTTCTACCTCATATCCTTAATGCTGTCATAATGAAGATGAGGTACGACGAAACCTCTAGTTGGGGTGCCGAGGACTCACAGACAGACGAGGCAGAATTTCAGGAGCTTCGGAAAAAACTCCACCTTCTTCAAAAGAGCGTGGCGGCGGTCAACCAAGATCTGTTTGTGGATGTAGTGTCGAACTTGGTGGCTACCACTTTCCAAACCCTACAGCAGCAAGGTTCACAAATGGACTGGAGGGATTTGGACTTGGCCTTGCATGAAATGCATTTGTTTGGCGAAGTTGCCTTGCCAAACCCGGGCCAGATGGCAAAAGGACAAGTTTCCAGTGTTGCTTCTGAGCGGCTGGGAGCAGTGATGAGCAAGATGGTCGAGTCAGGTCTGTATCCCCCATACATGCCTCGTGTATTGTTGAAGAGATGTCTTGTTGGGGTTGACATTGCTAACTAGAAGGTTAGATATCATTGGGTTTGCCCATCCGGCAATTCTTCTTCAGTACATGGAGATATGCGTCAGGTATTGTGCCTTCTTTGAGTCGCAGAGACACTATATACCTCGTGTTCTCGAGAGTTTCGTCCAGCTTGTTCATCATAACCACGTGCGTATTCGAACTCGTTCCTGGTACTTGTTCCATCGGTTTGTCAAGCAGCTCCGTGCGCATGTCGGCAATGTGGCCGAGGACATCATATCCGCCATAAGCGACCTCCTTCCCATCAAAGCAGAGGTTTCTGGCGAAGACAGCGATAACGACATGTCGTCTGATGAAACAGACAACTCTGCGGATGCCCTCTTCAATAGCCAGCTATACTTGTTCGAGGCCATAGGTTGCATCTCCTCAACATCAGCCACTCCGGCCGAGAAGCAGGCTTTATATGCACGGACTGTCATGGACCCTCTGTTCTCCGACATCGAGTTGCATCTGCCCAGGGCGAAAACTGGGGATGCACAAGCTATCTTGCAGATACACCATATAATAATGGCCCTAGGGACGCTCGCACATGGATTTACGGATTGGACGCCAGGGGCCAGTACTAGCCAAGGTGGGCCACCAGACAAGCTCGTCGCAGAGGAGTTTTCCCGTGCTGCCGAAGCTATCTTGTTTGCGTTGAGCGAACTCAACCACTCCGTTGATATCAGAACTGCCGCCCGCTCTTCCTTTTCCCGGCTCCTGGGCGTCTTGGGATCCGCCATGCTCCCCACGCTTCCCAAGTGGATCGAAGGGCTTCTCTCACAGAGTAGTACCAAAGATGAGATGGCTATGTTCCTCCGCCTCCTAGACCAGGTTGTCTATGGATTCAAGTCGGAAATCTACAGCTTCCTCGACATACTCCTCACCCCACTTCTAGAGAGAGTGTTTGGTGGCCTCTCAGAACCTGCCACTGGCACTGATGATGAAGTTCAACTGGCCGAGCTACGGAGAGAGTATCTAAGCTTCCTAAACGTTATCCTCAGCTATAAACTCGAGGGTGTCTTGATCAGCGAGACAAATCAGGGTGTGTTCGAGTCCATCATCACATCTGTTGTTTCATTGTCCAAGATGGTTGGTGGTCAGTCTGCCGACCTAAGCTCAAGCCGTTCTGCATTCTCGGTGATGAAAGAGATGGCAAAAGTTTGGGGAGGGCCCAACATCGCAACTGTGGGGGAAAACCCGTCTATTTCCAACGATTCGTCATCGCCATCCATCCCCGGTTTCGACCAATACATGTTGGATAAATTCCATGCTACTTGCTGGGATGTCCTTCAAAACACAGAGTTCAGGCCTGGATCCGATGCACAGACCCGCCAGGTGCTGGGTGAAATCGGGTTGTTGGAACAGGCCATTTACCAAAAAACTGGAAATCAGTTTGTCCAGAATATCACGACATCGCTCTTCCCGTCATTTGGCCTTGATGGAAACGACTATCTGCGCTGTCTAACGTCGACACAGGAAAAGAAGGTCTTGAGCCAGTACTTTCTTGGCCTCCTCAAGTCCCGCGGCTAGATCTGCATGTGTCCTATTTTCTGCGACATACTGCTAGCTTTCATGTTCACACGACTCTAGTACTATTGCTAGGACAAGAGATATCGCAGTGCAAAGCTTGCGGGCTGAGAGAGTCCCACGTGGGGAGGAGATGTGGCGGCAAGCGAGCATGGGATTGGATGTAAATGGGAATTCCAGTAGCTAGTGCATTTGCATCAAGCTTTGCGTCTGCCTGCATTTTCTGGGAGTTGGGGTCTTTTATCTTGCGATATACCACCGACAAAATGTTTGATTCCTCGATGCCGTAGAAGAAAGACGCAAGAGAAAACGATTAGGATGTCAAATTCCTTGACGAATCTACATGCTAGTACCGATTTGACCGAACATGTACCCTCGCCACGTACGCTAATGTAGTGAGAGGGTGAGACAATCTGGAGCTATACGGGGCTAATCATGCGGTGGTAAAACTTGGTCAACTTGAACCTATTTAGAGAAGCCATGGATTTTAATGGAGGTGTTTTCTATGAGAGTGAAGCTTGGTTTTATATACTTACCGCTAGTGGCTTGCTGTAGGTAGGTGGAGCATGAGAATGTGATTGATTGTTAACCCCAGTGAGTGAGACCACGAGGGTTAAGCTCAATTAGCAACGTTTGATCCTGAGGTTGTTATAATTATTATAGTGCGAGCGAGTGGGCTGTTTAGACAACTACACCCCAATTGAGTCTACCTCTTCCGAAGCTCTCTGTTTTCGTCATTTGCCACGGTTCTCGAGGACGGCCAAAATGCTCTCCCGAGTAGACGGGATGGAAATTGTCGGGGTGGTCAGAACTGTACGATGGGAAAGGAGAATTCGGCATAAATTGCGGAAAAAACAAACATGCCTACTACTTACTATGTAACCAAGTGCCCTAGGTATTCTGCAAGGATTTCCACGTTCCAATCTTGGTTTTTATCCCCGGTTTGATATTCCTGTCGCTCCCCATGTTCAGTAATATCTCAGGCTCGGCGGTAGTCGGGGCCTGAACAATGAATGGTACGTAATTTGGCTTGAGAGCTTTCGATTCTTATTTCGCAGGGAGGCGGTGTCCAATCCCGTAGCTATTGTAGTAGCACCTAAATACCAATATCGCACATATCCTCTGTGCCTAGTGCTTCTTCCAGCATCATCTGACATTCTGACTGGGTATTCCATATGCGTTCATATTGAGGATGGAGAAAATGACATCTGGCTGTAGCCTTCCTATCACTATGGGGACACGATTCGGGGGCTAGGGGTATTTCTACATTTCCTTGATGACGAAAAGCTATCATGTTCATTGAAGATCTTGGTTTTATTTCAGACCACTCCTTTGGTACTTTCTCAAGCTAGCATACTATATATAGAATTTCTCAAAATGCTACATACAGCGTTACCATCTCGAGTACTGCCCTATACGTTCTCCTCTCTTTCTCTTTTTCTCTCCCTCTCCCTCTCTCTTAGGAGGAGGTAAAGACTTGTAGCTTCTCCCTGCGCAGAGTCTAATCAATGGTGATCTTTGCCTCCAACTTGGCATAGTTGGATAGGAAAGAGTCAAACAGCTTGATGGCATGATCTACGTCGTGAGATCCGCCCGTCTCGCGTATGCTGTGCATGCTAAGCTGGGGGTTGCCTAGATCAAGAGTCCTCACGCCCATACTGGCAGATAGAGCGGGGCCGATGGTGCTGCCACAGGGAGAGTCGTTTCTAACGACAAACAGCTGGAGTGGTACGCCGGCGAGCCTGGCGGCCTCCTGCACGATGACGATTCCGGGAGAGTTGGTGGCGTACCGCTGGTTGGCGTTCACCTTGATAACGACACCCTTGTTCATCTCTGGCTGGTGGCTGGACTCGTACTTTCCAGCGTAGTTGGGATGGACGGAGTGGGCCATGTCGGCCGAGACGAGGAATGAGGTGATGAGGGTCTGTTCATAGGCGGTCGCGAGGTCTGAATCGGTCATGACGTTCTCGTAGTCGTCCGAGTCAGATCCGGGATACTTGCTCGCGGGTAGCATGGAGAGGCGGCGGATCACCGCGGGGAGGAGGTTCGACTGGGCTCCGTGGGCCGACGTGGAGCCGATTTCCTCGTGGTCGAAGCAGGTGACGAGGCGGATGGACGACTCAACGGCTAGGGGATTCTTTTCGACAGACTCTATGAGACCCATGATACTGCAGTACGTCATGTTGAGGTTATCGAGACGGGGGGAGAAGATGAACTCGTCGTGGATTCCACCAATGCATGACGGTTGGGTGTCGTAAAGGACGATTTCGAAATCAATGACATTGGAGACGTCGACGCCGGCATGCTCAGCGATGACATCGAGCACGTATGGGTGGTGACGCTCATCCATCTGCTTCAGGGGCTTGTAGTTGGCGTCCTTGTCCTCCAAGGGCTCAACTTGCGACGTCTTCTTGCCCACCCGGTTCAATTCGGCTGCGACAAGGCCGGCGATGGGGAAAAGCTCCGTCTCCTTATTGGGCTTGAACTCGGTCGAGCGGTCTAGGTGGATAGCAAGGGTGGGGATCCTGAGTATTGGTTTGTCCACCTTGATGAGCTTCTGCTCAAAGTTTCCGTCGCCATCCTTGCACAGGACCCTACCGGCGATGGAGAGGTCGCGGTCGAACCAAGTGTGCCAGATGCCGCCGCCGTACGTCTCGACGCCGACCTGCATGAAGCCAACGTTGGATTTCTTGCTGACGGGCTTGATGCGCAGGCACGGCGAGTCGGTGTGGGCGCCGATCATGGCGATGGAGTTTCCCGGCTTCCATTTCGACCCTATAGCGAACGCGACGATAGAAGAGGCATTGCGGGTGAGATAGTACTTCCCACCAGGCTGGAGGGACGAGGCCCAGCTATCCCGCTCCTTGATGTTCACAAACCCGGCCTTTTCGAGGCGTGAGATAGCCGATCTGACGGCATGGTAAGCTTTGGGTTGGACGTTAGCGTTACATATGGAGGACACGGTATGGGCAAACTGGGACGTACGTGTTGGCGAAGAATTGACAAAGTCAATGAAATCGAGGGTAGCTGGTGTAGGAGCCATCTTAACAGAAGAAACCGCGGAAAACGGACGGGACCTTGCTGTGGAAAGTCTAATTGTAGACGGTAAAGAGAAGCGCGAGGTTACAATCAATAGTCGAGAGGGGTCTGCCAATGGGAACCTTGGCCTCAGAGGCATGAATTCTATCACGGGATTTGACCTGGTAGCACTGGCACCCTGAGGACAGTGCTGCTCGTAGTACCAAGCAGCAAGCTCAGTGTATTACCACTGGAATTGATCTCGAAGAGTCCTAAGCAATACTTCTAGTCAGGACATCAGATCTTCAAGCAGCCCAGATGGATGGGAGTGCAGGCAGTTTGTGGGATGACAAAGACTTAGGCTTGGTTCACCTGATTCCAATTTGAGTTCGTGCGTGATGTGGGCCTTTTGATGCTGGAAGATGACTACGAGGTCAGGCGAGATGTAAAGCTTGGGTACACAACCCCTCGCTTGACCGCCCCCGGCTTTTGTCAGGCAGCAAACAAACATACTGTGCCTCATCAGGAAGCACCATTCTGCCCTGCGTACTGTGCAGGAAGGGACTTTGAGGGCTGGTCTGAGGGGCCTTGGCTTGGCCGGCAGCTGGAGGCAGCTGCCGCCCCGGCATGTCGGGTCCATGACATTGTGTTGTGTGCAGTTGGCCAGTGTGGGGACCGTATTCTGTACAGAATCCGGCAGATCTGCCGCTAAAGAAGTAGACCCACTTGTATATTTTGACCCCCTTGGATACGCTCTTTCACACCCTTAACCCATGACCACCTTGATATTTTTACATGTCGACTGACGGAAGGAGCACGTAGGTGCGGTTTTTGTAAGAACACGGAGGACAGATTAAACTTGAAAACCTGAATCCCAGTGGGCCGCGCAGGAAATGGGAGCTGGGTTGCAGAAGCATGGAAAGAAAACGTGTGGCCTGAGAAGAAACAGGGCGGCGTCTAGGAACCCCCCAAGAACACTGCTGGTCCAATTTCTCGGGGCTCAAAAGCAAGGCTGCATTGGACACGGCACGTACTGTGCACATGGACAGCATTCAGAGAAAGGACCGAGGCGTATTATCCCAACACCCACTCCCTGTGTCAGACAGCCAAACATTTGCACATTGTACTTGGTACCGCAAGTGCCCGAGAAGGTATGTGCAAGCACTGCAGACACCATCTCGGCGGCCAGTTTTCCATTTGTATTACACGACCTATCGTGTTAGGATCGGTCTTCGTCGGCGACATCGAATGAAGGGAAAAGCAGAGGAGAAGAAGGACTGGAAGGGTAAGAAAGGCATGGATGTTATGATCACAACGATGCAGGATGAAGTGGCGTCCATTTCCAAGGCCAGCAAAAAAGATGGTGTATGAGGGGAAAAGGCTCGTGCTTTTGCTGTTCTGTGTGTAGTAGGTAGTATTTACTGTACTCAACTTTGCATATCGGTTTCCCGCACGACAACGTCTATCTGTACATACATGCCACGGACTCTCTCTGTGCTCTAGCCAAGCCCCTAGCCAAGCCCAACAAGAGTGCTAGCCAAGCTTCTTTGCAGCAGCTCTCGCCAACATCCAGTATTTCGCAAAGGGTAGGTTGCTATACAGGAGTACTCTATTAATTTTAAGATGCACGTACGTAGAAAAGACCTTTGGTGATTGTCGAATTTGGAACGTTTTCCACGGTACATTATGCCTCTACAATCATCAATTACCGCCGTTGACAATCTCGAGGGCTCTGTACATACTGTACGTGAACACCCAGCAGGGTTGGTTACATGCAGCTCGCTTTTGGTGGGGGCGGACAAGGGGTCGCAAGCCCCTGTTCATGTCGCCTCAACCCGTGGAGCATCTTGGACATTCGCTCTCTACTTCTACTCCCACTCGCAGAGGAACCCGAGAACCTTAAAGCTGAGCTTCGACGTGATAATTCGGATCTCGTCGGCGAAAATAAAACTATTTCAATAAACGATGAGAAAGTCGCACTACGCTCTTGCTGTTTATTCATATGTGGTGTCATGACCTTGAACAAGACCCCTGACACGGCCAAGGGCTTTGGCTTTTAACCTCAATGTCGAATACAACATATTATCTTGCATTTACCCATGTACAACCTAGTAAGAAGAAATTGTGCTAGGCAAATGATGGGATGGGGACTACCGACTATATGGCTATAAAAGAACATACGATGGCCTATCGCCCAAGGCGGTCCGAGATTGAAAACTCCGTAGCAATTTGCCCTGATTGAATGCTTACCGTTAACATGGTGGCGGAAATTATTCAGCGAAAAGAGTACAAAAATTATAAGACGAAAGAAAGATGTGCCTCGAGTGCCCAAGCACCGTGACTTGCGCATGTATTTTGAAGGCCACGAAATATTTCGTCAACGACCTCGGGTGTGTGCGGCAATCAGACGAGGCCAGCAACATCGAAAACATTGCCGGGAACCGTGATGGATGAGGGGCCAGCGTATATGAAGACTGGAGGTGGGGAAAATCCAATCCCCAAAGTGCACACGCCCGGGTCCCTTTTAGCCCTTTTGCTTCAGCTTCCGATGTTTATTAATTGTCTTCAGCCGAAAAACGAGAAGACGGGACTTGGATATCATTATCACCCTCTGGGTTCCAACGTTTTGTCCGGGCTGCCGTATTTTTCGGCAGCGCCATGACCACTAGCGATGGCTCCCGTTGTGGCGCGCTCCGGCGGCCACTGGACCCATTATTACTGTCTCCTACAAACTGACGGGTTGTTGATCCACTGCGGGGCGGGGACTTGGACAGTGAGAAAACCTACAGTAGCATATTGTATCGTGTGTTTGGGGAGCACAACGTCTGGATGGCTCTCCCATTTTTGTGTGCTTCAAGAAGCGATAGTTAGATCTCCGACGTTATAGGTCTTGATGTGCTCTATGTGCTCTCGGCAATATGAATCCACCGACGACAGCTAGGTAGGTATGGTGAGCTGTCTAGGTACGTGGGTTAATACAGAACGGAACGAGTTTAGTATAAGACGGACTTGTTAATTCTCAAAAACCCCAGCTGGCATGGGTAGGATTGTTAAATAATCGGGGGGGGGGGGGCTATCTCTGCAGGAAATGGGTTCGCCCGTCCTCTAGCTCCTGCACTCGAACCCTTCTCGAAGCGTTCCTTCATGCCAAAAACCATGGGGAAACAGTAGATGGTGGAGAAGAGCACGGGGATCTCGAGGAGGAGGGGGGGGAAGAGTGAGTGGTGTAAGTTAATAGCGGATGGTGATGGTTGTGTAGCAGAGCGAGGCGCCTGCTCATTCCTAGGTATTTGGGCAAAAGAGAAGCAGCACTTTCATTTCATGCCTGCGAATATTGCTTGCTCACCCATGTTGGATAGAATACAGAGCAGAAGTACCGTGTAGATCTGAAGGCGACAATCTGCGAGTGACCTTGCCTAGATGTATTTTGCGGACCAATGGTCAGCGAATCAATACTCATGAAACGGGCATTTTTAGGGAGGCAGACTTTGCAGGCTGCCTGGTTGGGAAAGAGGCACATGCAGGAGCTGAGATTTTCTACGCCTCGACATATGAGTGGTAGAAGCCGTCAGGGATGGGCCGCTGACGCACGACAGTGTCCAGCCCAATCGCCGTGACAAGCATATGGCTAACTCTGTATCGTACGCTCGCTGTCTCTTTTCTCTCTCCCTCAGTCGCCGCCTCTTATCCACAGCTGCTCCCCGCCCATACAATCGCGGGAGTCTTGTCGTCGTCGAGTGGCAATGCCCGCGCTGCAGATGTTAGGAGATGGAGATAGAAGACACGAGCTGTAAAATAAGGGGACTGTCGGATGTCGTCTATATTTATTGGCCGCATACTTGCTTTAGCCAAGTAGGAGCGAGAAGGTTAATCTTACTGATGTTTGGGTTGGCTCTGAGGAACCTTACCCAAACCAACATACTCTCTCCTGTCAATGAAGAATTGGAACCCTGCTATTACGGGTTTTTTCTTTTTTGCGTAGACAGCCGCATCATTCTTCATGGAGCCTTGAAGATGTGCTGCCAGAACAGTTTTAATAATCCATATTTTAGAGCAAGCCGTAGGAGATGCTGAGAGCGTTACAAACAACTGTAAATTCAAGACTAGCTTTTATTCTGTGAGGTTTGGAAGCTGGTGCACCCTACGCGGCTATGTTTTGCAGGCTTGTATGTACCAACGGGTATAAACCCTCTATCCTACGTGTAGCTGGCGTCTGGGACATACACACCGACCTCAGTTTGACCGACTCATATACTTTTGTGCTATATGCTCGGTGAACGGATTATAAAGGTGGTTGGCCGAGTTATAACGTGAAGCGGTGTGTGGCCGTGCGGGCTGGTGATATCGAGACAAATGGGGTAAGTTGCATGTACTTTGTTGTGGTACACCAGCACAGGACTAGGGGCATCTTTTCAAGGCTGGTTGGTACCGGTACTTGGTTAATACTTACTACATGTATTTGACGTTGTGTCCAGGCTATGCCCTGTCGTGGTACATGGATGCTTGGGTACAGACCAGGTGCCTACCTAACTGCCCTATTCATAGGATTAGCTAAAGGTGCTCTTCAATATTTCCGTTAATATTCTAATCTTTAGTGGTGCATTGGCCATTACACAGCACTACGAGCAGTCTTCGCAGTGGAATTTGGTAGCGCCGGCGAAGCACAGCTATGTACCTATATTGAAATGCTATCGACACCAAAGCCAGAGTAAGTGGGTACCGGCTCTCTGCTTTGGCCAACGACAGATGGGGACTAGCGCCAATGTGGGAGAGTACTGTGTCAATATTCTTACTTTCAAACGGTCCATAACCACCTTCAATACGGCGACTAGTCTGGTCTTGAGAGAGTGGCGATGTTGTTATTAAAGATCTCCCCTATGATCAAGCAATATTTCCTTTACTTGGTATTTACACACTGTATGTGTAAACGACTCCCCGCGATATGGCAGGAGTGCAGTTTCTTTGCGAGGGGAGGCATGGAGCATGGGGTATGGTTGAGTGCAGCCCGCCTCCGACAACAGAAGGGGTCATCCCAGTCGCATGTCCCCAACCCACCGCAAGCCAACAAATCATGCTTTGGCCGTGCCTTTGACGATGATTTGGTTTTTGAGAACTATGCAAAACCAACGCCTCGCGCGTTACTTTCATGCTCTCTGGGGCTCTCGGCGGTCGCGTAGTTGAAAACGCCGCCTATAATCCGCCCACGCTGGTATCGAGAGAGGAATGGCGGAAGACATATGTACATTGAAAGGAGCCCATGCTCAGATATGCATATCGATGGTAGGCAGAAAGTCATAATCTTTGCTTCGCCGCACATGGACGTCGCCCCGGGCTGCTGATCTCGTTGACAAATCGAAGGGCTGCGCTTAACGACTATTTTACCGGAAGGGATAGGCGCCGGCTTGTTTTGCGCGATAAAAAAAGGTCGCCGCCGGACTACAAGGCTGACATGTAAACGCTCTGTCGCAAGAAAGATAAATAATATCTTCTGGCGCCGGATGGCAGGGTGTCAAGCTGTGAGGTTGTGTGCCGAAGTCTTGAAAAATTGTCTAGCGGAAGCCTCCAGTTGCATGGATATGCTATAGCGTCCTACGACCACCAGTGCCCATCTAAAAAAAACCGCTGTGCAGTGCTGCTGTTGAGGTCCAAACTTTACAATGAGCATATATCTGCAAACAGGCGGCAGATACACACTACCTACTAATTATATGGATTTTATTTTCCCTAATAAGACGCGGGAATAACGACGCAATTGAGCACCGACGACCGATATGTAATAGACGAACAACATGACCTGCTGTCATGACATCTTGGAGGAAATGTATACAATAATAACTTGAAGGTATCTAGGGCATACAAGGTTCGTCAGGCCCACGAGGCTTTGGTAGGTGGTAGGTAGCAGGCAGTTGGGCGTGGCGAGGATAAGTGCCCATGTGTAGATGGATGGGGGGGGGGGGGGGGGCGGCATGGATCTCCATTTTGTATGCATAGAAGAGTATGAGCAAGGAAGAGAAAAAGAGATAAATGTCTAGAGATATGTATGTAGGTACTCGGTACTGTGAGGTACCGTGGGGCTGCACTTGCAGCACAAGGAGGGCTGCTAATGTGGATCGGGTATCTTCGATGTATTTAAAGGCCAAAAGTTATGCACTAATCCTGGCAATAGTACCTGTTAGATACAAAAGGCTGCCTGCGTGGAAGGGCAGAGTCCCCTCGCACCTTCCCAGTCACCCACCCCCGTCACCCTCTGGCGTCCGCCCAACCAGACGACTCGACACAAGCCCAGTTCCAAATGGATTTCTTCCCACACCCACCGTCCATGTCCCTCATCTATTCCTCCTCTTCCCTTCTATCACTACTGCTGCACCGTCCATCTTCACCCACAGGCTCCATCCTCTTCCGCCTTTTTTCCCACGTCGTTCCCCCCGCTTGGCTCCGATTGTCATCGCTCTCGCTTCACCTTGCTGCCTCCGAGTCTCCCAAATCGTCGTCCTTGTACCGTGCTCATTCCTCTTGCTCTTTACCACCACACCCGTTTTGTGGAAATAGAAAAGCCAGCCATTTGGGTTCGACCAGCGCAGACGGATATCCGTACCCAACCGCTCGCACACACACACACACACACACACACACCCAACTCCTCATCGTTTCATCCCACTCCTATTGTTCTTTCCCAGTCCCCAGGAAGATCTAGAGAGAGACAGAGAAGAGAAGCAAAAACACAACAACGTCCTCTTGCCTTTTCCCCGTTCGCTCCAGCCAAGAATTGTATGTTACTCATATTATCGTCCCTTCACCTGTAACCCTATTACTGTCATCATTTTCTCCAAAGGCCTAGGCGGCTGGCCACTACTCCACGTTTCATGCTTTCTCACGAAGTCTAACCTGTGCGCCCGCGACGCAGCTCGAAGCCATCGAAGTCTTCCAACACGATAGCTCATGTGTGCGATCCTTCTCGGAATTGTACAGCTTGATCATCTGGACTCCAGCTTCGCTGGTTGATTGTCCCAGGATCAATTTGTCCACCCAATTTGAATAGGCGTCTGGCGACGCGTTTAGGGTTTGTCAAAGTATTTCACCACCTCCATCACCTCCTAGCGTTCGGCCATCCTTCGATATCGCGACCTCACATTTAGCCGACCGCAACGGCTTCCCAAGCGCGTTTTTTGCCTGGCACCATCACTAGGCATTTTTCTTTTCCAGCCTCACAGCGCCTAGAAGACCCAGCTAACCTCATTTCAAACCAAGCAGAACTTGTTCTACCGTCCCGCCTCGCGCCTATGGCCGCAAACATGAATTCTCTAGGACCCAGCCAGTTTCTACCCCAGCAGCGAATCCACCCACCGCAACAAATTACCGCCTTCATCACCGCAAATGTCACACAACAAGTCATCCCGACTGGAGGCTGGCAAACGGCTGTGCTCCCCGCGGAGCGTGTAGGCAAGATTGCCCAAATGTACGAAAGACATCTTTCTTCCTCGATGTATAGTTCCTTGCTCCACCGTCCTGGACAGTGTAGTCGTCTCTGCCCCCTTTCAGACTTAACACTAACCGCCACCGCAGGGTCACAAACTCGCAACTAGCAGAGGGAACTGTGGGCATGGCCCCTCAACAGGCAATCGCACTGGCGCTCGGAGAAGAAAAGACCGTGTTTATGAGTTCAAATACAAAAGTATGTAGTCGATTACCGTTGTAGTGGCCCTTCTCGACGTTTCTTATTTCCTCACGATCTCCAACCCCTTATTGTATGGAATGTGGAGTTTTAACATCTTGTAGGAGGAATATGAGGCAAAAGTTGCCGCTAAGCTCCAGGAGCTGTTTCAAAAGCGCCAAAAGAATGA
This sequence comes from Zalerion maritima, assembly GCA_022664585.2. Classification (NCBI taxonomy): domain Eukaryota; kingdom Fungi; phylum Ascomycota; class Sordariomycetes; order Lulworthiales; family Lulworthiaceae; genus Zalerion; species Zalerion maritima. The sequence goes on from JAKWBI020000009.1 coordinate 146,822, forward strand.
ACATTCCCTACGTGCAGATCTATCCGCCCAAGCCGCTGCTCGTCAGCACCAGCAGCAGCAGCTAGCACAACTTCAAGCACTTCAACAACAGCAGCAACAGCAGCAACAGCAGCAACAGCAACAGCAACAGCAGCAGCAGCAGCAGCAGCAACAGCAGCAACGGGTAATGGGGGCCCAAAACCCACAGCAACCATTCCAGCACTTGCAACACCCTATGCAGGCATCACCAATCCCCCAGCAGGGGCAACAAAGCCCGATGAATATCGGAAACCAGCAGATGTCGAACCAGCCCCCTTTTCAGATGCAGCTCGGCAATGGGCAGCCACAACAGCAGCCACAACCCCCACAACCAGGGGGTTTTGACCCGAAGAACCTCTCTCCCCTCGAACAAAGACAGATTTTCGAACTTGCATCACGCATATCAAGCAACATGACGAACGAAGCAAGACAGCACTGTCGCAACCAAGCCATGAGTCGAGCAACACCGCAGCAAGTGGCAGCATGGAACCAGACTGGAAAAGATCCGGCAATGGCGATTATCATGAACCAAGCACAGATAATAGTCATGAGGGGACGCCAAAATGCAGGCAGAGGACAACAGCGCCAGGGGATACCGCAAAGCATGGCATCTATGCAGCAGCAGCAGCAGCAGCAGGCCATGCTTCAAAAGCAGCTTCAGCAACAATTAGGGATGCCCAACGCGACGGGCCCTCAGGGAGCACCTGCGATGAATGCTTTGAACCAGGGCCTTGGTATGGGTGGACAAAGGAATGCAACACCTCAACCTCCAATCGGTGGCCTAGTAGGGCCAAACGGTCCAAACCAGGGCCCCAACCAGACCCCGCGTTCAGAGCAGCAGATGAACTTCAGCGGACAACCTGGACAACAGCAAGGTCAGAGGCCAAACCATACTGGCCCTCCCCTCACGGGACAACCTGGCGGACTAGGCCCGATGCCACCATCTCAAAGCCCATCCATGAACATGAACACGCTTAACGCCCCAATGAATAGGTCACCTGGAGTTCCTGGGCCCCAGAACAACATGCGCGCCCAGGGCGGTAACCAGGTCTCACAAGTTCCCCCTCCTGTGTTACAACAGTTCCTACAGTCAATCCCACAAGAAAAGCGTGCTCAACTCTTAAGCCTACCCCATGCAAAGTTGAACGAAGTTGTTTTCAAGCTGATGAGTGGTGCAAAGTCCATACCCGGTCGTATGCAAGGCCATCTAGGACAAGGTCAAACGATGAACCAGGGCCCTGGGATGGAGAACCAACCCAATCTTGGACTCCAGAACGCTGCGCTGGCCCAGCAGCAACAGCAACAGCAACAGCAACAGCAGCAGCAGCAGCAGCAGCAGCAGCAGCAACAACAACAACAACAACAACAGCAACAGCAGCAGCAGCAGCAACAACAACAACAACAACAGCAGCAGCAGCAGCAGCAGCAGCAACAACAACAGCTTCAGCAACAACAAATGATGATGAGACATATAGCTGCCCAACAGCAAAGTCAGAATCCGCTTAACCCTCTCGAATTGACTACAATGGACACTGTTGAATTCCCCCAGAATGCCCCCGCCCGTTTGAAAATCGGGCCGGTGCCACCTCAAGTCAAGAAGTGGAAGGACCTGAAGCAATATTTGGTCAGCGTCAATGCGTCCCCAGAAATACTGCAAAATGTACTTCAACTCCAGAGGATTCATGCCCGGACCCAGGTCTTGAACCGACCCAAGCAACCGCCAAATGGACCGCAACAGATTCCAATGGGTAGTCAACAGGTTGCGATGAATTCAGGTTTTATAGGGAACATGTCGAATGTCCCACAGCAGTTTATGCCTACACCGCAAGAGATGGCGGCGATTCGCCAGCATTACCCGCAATTCCGAGACCAACCCGAGGAAATTGTACGCAGATTTGGATGTTCACTTAAGCTTAAAAAGTACCGAGAGCAGCATCAGCATCAACAGCAGCAGCAAGGCAATGCAGCAGGGATTCAGAACGCGGTTCTTCAAGGCGGATTTCCAGGAACAAGCCAACCAACACAGATGCCTGCCTCCCTACCAATGATTCCCCCTGTTAGTGCACCTCAGCCTATTCCTACTCCTGGACAAACCCATCAGCAACAACAGCATCAAGTTCAACAGCAGCAAAAGCATCAAGCCCAACAGCAGCAAAAGCATCAAGCCCAACAACAGCAAAAGCAGCCACATGTTCCTCCTCAAGTGCAGCCTCACAGCACAACAACACCCCGGCCAAGCAGCACAAAACCAGAACCCAGCACTGTAGCAGGAGGAGCAGCACCGGTTGCGCAACCGCCTGCACCGACGCCGAATAACAAACGGGCGAGGCCGGAAGATTCCAACGATGGCCCCAATGCCGCACCTACTCCTTCTCAGCAGAGGCCTACATCCCAAACCAGCGGCAGCGCTACTGGTAGCCATAATCAAAAGCTCAACGCTTTGATTAGCATGACACCGGACCAGAGGAACCAAGTACTTGCCAACGCCCCTACAGAGCAAAGGAGCCGAATAGAGCAGGACTTGAAGAAGATGGACCAGAAGAAGCAGAAGGAGGGTAGCGAGAGTATGGCGCGACTGAAGATCATTGCCGCAGAAATGACAAATCTCATGAAGTCTGGCCGTATTTCTGGCGAGGAGTGCCCCATGACCCCCGAGCAGAAGTCGGAAGTTGGCTTCAGAGCAAGCAAGATTCTTGGAGAGATGCACAAAGTGCAAACCATCCTTCCACAGTGGTTTAGCGTTACGAGGGACGAACCCCGAACCCAGATGTTCTTCAGGGCGGTAAGTACATCGTTCACGTCCAAGGTTGAGGGAATGAATACTAATAAGGCTTACAAATAGAGATATCGTCTTCACTCTCAGTTCAAACATGACAAGGTTCTGAAAGATGGCCCACTTAGTATTAGCCCCAAGGATCTTGACCAAATCCAGCAGATGATTGGTGGCATCGCGCAAGATATGAGCCGGCACTTCCCGAACCATGCCAAGAAGGGTGGCCAGTTCCAGCCACCCACTCCACAGTCCGTCACGATGCAAAAGCAGCCTTCACAGCAGGCGCAGCAGCAACAAGCTCAGCAGCAACAGCAGCGGTCTCAGCAGGCGCCCACACCCAAGTCACAATCCGGCCAGTCCCAGACGCAACCAGCCCCACTGAGCGCGGAGAACCTCCAGATCCACCAGCAGATGAGCACAAAGCAAAGTCACCAAAAGACGGCTAGCAAAAACAACGCAGCCCCGACTGCTCCGACATCTAGCCAGCCACCATTCCAGATTAGTGCATCATCCCCTCACGGACAACCGACATACATCAAGCCGCCTACGGTCACAGCGGAGTCTCTGCACCTCCCGCCGCAGAAGAAGCGGAAGCCAAATAACCAAAGCACTCCGCAAGCCTCCCATCAGCCAGCCTCTCCCCATGTTAGCAAGACGCAAAGCCCGGAAGTGAAGAAACTGCCACCTCCGGAGGTCAAGGCTCCGCCCAAGCCAACACTTATCTGCTCGTACACGGATTGTGAAATGCACACAATCGGATTTGACGATGAAAAGTCTCGAAGCACTCATGTGGAAGAAGAACACACCAAACCAAACAGCGATCCCTCGAAGTTTGCGATAGAATCCCTTGCTGCTGCTCTCGGCCTTGGCTCGAATGGGAACGTGCTCCCAGTTGACAACCAGTCCATGGCAGCCCCGCCCATGGCCCCCTCTGGATCCAAGCAAGGTCAACCCCCAATCAAGATTGAAGGTGCTGCAACTCCCATGTCGCGAGAGCTATCCATGAAGAGGCAGGGTAGTAACTCAGGTGTGAGGCCGGGTGATCTCACTTCGACTCCTGGAAAAGCAATGGACATGATATCCGCACCGTCGACAAACATCCATCCCGTCCCAACAACAACTGTCTTCGACAGCCAGTGGATCAGTTCGTCAACCATTGATCCTCAAAGCCTTCTCTCAACTTTTGGTCCCCTTGACAGCGGCAGCTATGGAGCAATATCGGACCCGACCCTCTACCGATCCCTTACTCCGAATGATACCCCTGAATCTAGTAAGGATAGTGGGTCTTCGGAACCAACTAGCGATATCTCGGAAACGGCCAACCTTGATATCGACCTAACAGTTTCAGACCTTGAGCCTCATTTCATGGCCGACTTGAGCGACTTTACTCTTGATAACAATATGCCATTGGAGGATCAACCTGTCATTTTTGGAGGGTCTGTCTTCGGTGACCTTCCTCCTCTCGATGATGTATCGATGGACTTTTCGAAAGCCTTTGACATGAACTCGGTGATGAATATGGATATGTACGGCCTAGATACGAGCCAATAAACTCGGTGCGCGGTTGACTGGCTTTTATCCTCCATAGCTTTCATTTTCACCGTAGGGGGCGTTTATTTGTACTCATTTATTGTCGTTATCGAAACATATCCGACTAAAAAGGAGGTGGGTTGGGTTGTCGGAAGGGAATATGGGTCTCAACCTCGACATCATGTTGCATACCAATTACACTGGTAAGGAAGGATCCCCAAAGGCGTTTATAGAGTTTTGATGTGTCTTTCTTTTTCACCCCTTTCAATGTTGTTTTAGGTTCGAGTGTTATATTCCCTGTCTCCATTTTCATTTTCAGCTTGGACGTGTTCATCTCGGTATTGTCTCGTCAGTCCAAGCGACTACACATATGGTTTCATTCCTCGGGCGAATTTTTATTTTATTTTATTTTTTATTTTTTGCTATATTGCTCCCTTGAAGCCCTTTTCTCCTTTCCTAGCCTGTGTTTGGCTAGACATGTGGTTTCCCTCCCCATAGATACCCCCCAGAGGCGGATGGATGACTGGCGGAGAATAGACAAGTAGTTAATATGTGCAGAGTGAACAAACATGCTCGGAGCACTCGCAAGAATTTCAAGATTTGAATACATTAGGCTGGCCGTCTTGCGGCACCTTCTGTTAGACCATAGGTCCTTGGCAAACTGGATATTACATGCTGTAGTTAGGGTAGGCACATATAATAACTATATATATTGCGGAAGGATGGATATCGTATGCACAGTATGTAGGTACATAGGTACGTAGCGGGAAGACCATTATAGGGAATTTATGCAGCCCACGGTTTCTGGTACCTGCGTCTGTTGAGGCACATTTGCGGGGCGGTGTCGGTACGCTAGACCTGTTTTAGCGCTTGGGGACTGACGCGCTTTTGACCCACATGAATGTCCAGGGCTGCGTGCATCCTGTCGCAATTGTGTATACCACTCCTCCCTCTGATTATTCTTGCATTGTTTCGACTATTCAACCTTCAAAACAAGTTCGCAAGATTCCTGTCCGCGGAGGCTAACCGTTCTCTCGTTTAAAAGTACATTTCAACGCGCCTCCGGCTCTTCAAGCTGTTCACAACACGGAACGCCTCCCGTCGTCGCTCATTTGTCACCACCACCACCACCACCACCATCACTACTTGTTTCTGGACACGCGCTACACGGCTGTGTCGATATTTATCTGAAGTTTGCCTTAGAGTATCGACCTTGCGCATAACGAGAACGGCTACCGCTTCCCATCGTCTCTTCCGTGAGCATGGACGCCCCCTCCCCAGTCCGACGTCGCGTCCTTGAGACATTGGATGGTAACGCCTCACCCCGGCGTCGAGACACTATCAGTAAACGCCAACAATCGACGGACACTTCCGCAGCCTTGAACAGCGGCAGCCCCAATAAATCCCGTGGCCTGCCATCGCCTCTTCGAACCCGCAACGGCACTACAAAGACACCAACACCTGCTTCCGAGTGGCTAGGCCCGAGAAGGAAGCGGCTGCGGTCCAAACAAGAAGGGGCAAGCGAGAAGAGGGTGTTTGTAGACGCGCCATTGTCTACATGCTCCTGCCGGTCAGCATCGCCAGCGGCATCAGAGGTGTTTGACGAGAGCCATCGTGCAAGCATGGGCCCAGATGCCACTCAGGACACAGTCGTTTCGTTGGAGGATGACCATGCTGCCCCTGCCCCTGCTCCGCGTCGAGGCGTACTGGTTGGTAGAGAGGAAACTAGACGGGTATGTCTGCGCCCTCCCCTCCTCTTCACATGAGCGTACACTAGCAGATTGGCATCTAATTCGTGGCGTCGTGTGTACAGCGGGTAGAAAAGCTCCGTCTACGGCTGGGCCTCGCAAGCTACAAAGTTCGAACGGGACAAACGGACCTGCCGCTTGACAGGCTAGCGGTAGTAAAGCAGCCCGCGAGGAGCCTATCGCGTCCAAGGAAACGGGCCCACACGACGGGCACATTAGTGCCACCAAAGTTACCACCCGCTAACAATGCTCATGCTAAAGCAGAGACAGCCGTACCACCGCGAAGAGCTAGTTTCGACGAAGGATGCGTGATGAAAGGGATGGATAGTCCTACACGAGCCGGAGCTGTTAATGGGCTATTAAGCTTGGCTAGGAGCTAGGTACTGTAGGTAGCTTTGAGTTGGTTGGTACTACGGTTGCAGAGCAAAGTTTTGTCGCCAAGAGCTTTTTTGAGACGTGTATTTGCAGGGGGGGTTATGAGTCCAGAATGTTAGTATAAACACAATGGAAAACAATGGCATTGACGTGTTCTTCCTAACTTCAACAAGATACACCGTACACAAAATGGCCTATAATCAATTATGGGAGGCGATTCCAGAGGAGTTTTTCAATGATTTATTAAATAGCCTTCCAGAATTAAGGGCAGCCGTGATCGTAGTCGTGATATATGTAGTCAGATGCAGTACCTCGATCCATTGCGATGCCGTTGTTTTCCATCGTGCCGTACTAACATTTTGAACTGATGACCTCCCCTGCAAATACAAGTCCCAAAAAAGCTCTTGGCGACAAAACTTTGCCCTCCGCTTACCATAGCACAGCATAGCGCCGTTGTCTTTTAGAATCAACATCGGGCGATAAGCCTTATCGCTAGAACCACCCTTCCGTTCATGTAATACCCCGTCGATCCCTTACCACGGGCCACCGTAAGCTGCCAGTTGGAGAATTTAAGTGGGTCTTTGGCCCGTTCTTTTCTCCAATTCTGCCGCAGCAACGAGCAAGCCTGACGCAAGACACAAAGTAAACATGGGCGCCGCTGTCTGGCTCCATTTCTTCACTCTGCCATGATTGCCAACTGGGACGTGCTGCGTAATTTTAATACTGCATTTGTTATCACGAAGCGTCCATCACGTGCATGTACAGTCATACTCATCGCCTCCCCAGTCTCCGAGTCCCCGCTTCAGCGCAAACAATCAGCAAGCCATCGTGGCAAATGTTTTGTTGTTGATTTGGCGCACTTTGCAAAGCTCAGTGTATCCATCCGCCTCTGCAATTGCCGGCCCCGAGGAGAAGTGAGCCGAGATGGTCTAGTTATATGGTCCGACTGTCTGCGTGAGACACGTCCCACATCTCGATCCGGCGCGACCCTTTGTATTCATCAACCACGTTCTATACCTGCCAGGCCGTTAACACCATCATCACCAGGAGCCGGAGTTGGGCCCGGCGTTTTCAAATCGCATGCTTCCGCTTCCCCGCTCCTCCCGGGCCACCCTCTCAACCACGTACAAAATCCCAAACATGGACGGAAACAGAGACATATCGAGCGGTTCCTTCGCCTCAACCGTCTCGAGCGAAGATGCGACGCTGGCCAGCGAGACAACTGCGTCGAGTCCTCGCCGCATGGCCCAAAACACCAAAACACCTCGCAAAGCCGGCCCCAAACGGGCATTCGCTCTTTACGACGAACCCGACGACGATAATCCATTTCTAGATGAAGGCAAAGCGTTTGGAGACCCTGTAGACCCGGACGAGACGGAAGAGGAAGATGGTGAGTTGTTTCCTCTCTGCCAAGACAACATGTCAAACTCTGATTGCAGCCTAACTCTGTCATGCCGTAGGCGTCGTTGTCCTACACAAACTATTTGGTCGTAAGGTCGCCCGACACGGCAGTACTGTCATAAAGTCTGGGAAATCCATAACAAGCTCTGAAGCCGAAGCCCTGCGGCTGGCCGAACGACTCCGCCTTCCGGCTCCGCGCGTCCATGCCGTCGAGAAGAACGACCACGGTGACATGGCCATCACGATGGACTACGTCGAGGGTGCCGTTCTGGAGGATGTCTGGCCCAACATGACCGAGACCCAAAAGCGAAGCATTGTGAGGCAGCTCCGAGGCATCCTGTACGCCATGCGCGCCGCGCCTCCCCCACCCATAGGCCCTAGTCCGAGGAGCACCAACGCCGCATCGTCCCCGACAAGGAGAGGAAAACCAAAAATTTCTTCTTGCGGCGGCGGCGCAGTGAGGGATGCCCACCACTACTTTGACTACGATGGCGGCCCGTTCACCACAGAGGGCGACTTCAACACATTCTTGCTGTCGACGCTGCTGGACGACACGCCACCCGCAATCGCGAGGGCGCTCGCGAGCCGCCTCAGGACAGACCATCGCGTCGTGTTTACGCACGGCGACCTGACGCAGAGCAACATCATTGTGAGGGAAGGAAGGATAGTGGCGCTGCTGGACTGGGAATACGCCGGTTGGTATCCCGAGTACTGGGAGTACGTCAAGTTCCTCAATCGGTTCTGTAGGTACAAAGATTGGCGGGAATATGCAGACGACATATTCCCTGTTGGGTATGGGGATGAACTCGTGGATTATGTTGCACTGAATCATTGGCAGAGGCCGTGATGTAGGGGTCGGGAGGAAGGAGACGCTTCTTATCTAAGCTCAATATGCGGAGGAGGCAGGGGTGTGGAAGAGATTCCTGCTGAACACTGTACAATCTGCTTTTCATCATTGGGCGAGTGAGCCAGCATATTTTTTGGAGCGATTGTTTTGGATTTTCTGTTGGGTAACGTAGATGATGGAAGTGAAAGAGGAGATACCCCTTGAATTCCTCGTTAACAAATTTGGTTTACTTTTTATATATCTTCTCTAGGAGGAGCCATATTCTGACGAATAATATCTCATCGACACATGTCAAACCCATTCCAGATTGGCAACCCAAGCCCCGTTAGTCCTGGCTGTCATGTTAGCCTGGGGTTGCAGCAGACTTGTAACCCCTCGTGGTCGACAAGGATGATAGGCCGTATGTGGTGGGCCGAGTGCCGAGACTTGACCAGGAAGGAAAAAATATATATATATATATATATATATATATCACAGATCCTGGCCTATACTATACCACCGCACAGTATGTCGCGCCCATGCGCAGGAAGATTTAGTAATTAAAGAGTACGTGTAGGTAGGTGCATGAACATAATAATGCATGCCAAGTACATTAATTAATCGGTAGAGAGACGATCCATAGCTCAAATCCCGGACGTACCAACCGGGGGAGAGAGTGGCTTCGGGGATGTGGGTAGGCGGATGCCGCCTAGCTAGTTGGCACCTTGGGTAGGCAGGAAGCGCTGTCTTCTTCTCAACCCTCATCCAAAACATGTCTCCTGAAGTTGGAGAAGGCACGAAAGGAGGAATATATGGGGAGAGCCGGTGATCTGGCCATCTATTGGTACTACTAGTAGAGGCCCTGGTGCCAGCATACGGGAGAGAAAAGCCCCGAGTAGCGTCTCCCGGGCCGGGGGGGGGGCGTGCTAGCTTGCTTGCCTGCTTGCCTGCTTGCCTGCTTGCTTGCGAAAAGTCAAATTATCCATGCAGTCAGTGAGTCGCCCATTCGTACCGTACCGTGCGTGACGAACGAACGAACGAACGAACGAACGAACGAACGACGGCGCCCACGCAGGGAAAGTGGAACGGGCTTGTTCTCAAACATCCAAAGATCCCATGCGGCATGACGATGCGGCGCTCCTTCGATAGGAGGGAGTCGGCAAAATGATGCCGCAACTCTCCTGGGCGGGAGCAAGCCACCGCTGCGTCAAGGCAGCTGCACCTCTAATCCACCCCGGCCCTGATCAAATGCCTGCTAAATAAGGGAAGCAGTCTATACTGGGTGAAACTGATATTGGTTATCGTCTGGTATTGGACGGAACGGGGCCGGGAGAGTTTCGAGGAAACTCAAAACCTACCTCATCGCGCAGAGCAGTGGTAACATTTCCTGTACCTCAAGAGCCCAACCAATGCCATGCCTCCTAGAGATGGCTCATACATAGATAGGAAGTAGAGACTAGGTAACTTCTATTGCCGAATGAAACACAAATCTGTGCTTCATAGATTGTCACTTTGTTCTCTCCAAAGCAAGGGAAGTAGTGTCAATTTTTCAGACAAGCCAATTTACTAGTGGCTGTTATGATTCCAAGTTCAAACTAAGTACTTCCGTGCGTTGGAGATGACACCAAGACTGGGGCAAACCCATGCGTAGAGAAACCCAATGTAAAATGTACCAAAGGACATGGTAGCTGCACAAAGTCTTCTCCAGGACTGTATAAACATGCCACGGTAATACATGGCAAGGGTGAATTTACAACGACTTCCCCAAGCCAGCAACAAAATCACCCAAATCAGCCCGTATCCTCAGTCCCCACCTCACCATCTGGCTTCCCAGCTCATCCAACTCGTCCCTTGGCATCTGCGGTTCAAGGGCACAAAATCCCTCAATAACCAAGCTCTTCACCCCGGGGCAGGCGTTCACAGCCCTGTAGAAAGTCTTCCTTGCCATCTCGTTCCTCAATTCCATCTCTTCATCTCGCGCCTTGCTCTTCTTCCCCTTCTTCTTCTTCGACTTTCTCGGCTGGAACGCAGAGTGTAAAGCCACAAACCTGACATACGTCCTCCACAGTGGACTCGTACCGGCGGCGCAAACGTCCGACTTGAAGGCCGCTTCAAATGCCGCGCGGGCGGCATGAGGGGACGGTGATGTCGTGGCAGCGTGCCAAATCGCGAAAACCCGGACAGCTGGACAGTCATGTTGCGGCCGAAAAGATTGTTTCTCGAGGAGATTCTTCACCGAGCTTGCGCGCAACGGGTTTGACGCCGCCGCCGCCGAGTCTGCCCAGGATAGCATGGACAGGAGCAGCGTGTTGGTCGGGTATAGCTCGGCGAAAGAGACTATTGCGTCCCTGAGGTCGGCTGGGCGATGCGGGAAGTGTGATGCGTTGTAGTAGAGCAGGCGACAGCATTCTTGGAAAAACAGTTGGTGCGACTGTGACTGTGCTACGTTGGCATTGGGGAAACGTTCGTGGAATGCCTTGTTGAATCCTGCTATTTCCTTCAGAACAGGGGATAGATCGCCTTGCGTTGGCAAGGAATCGCCATCCACCAAAGTAGAGGCGAGATAGACCGTGAGTACCAACGCACTTGCGGTCTCCGCAGCAGCAGAATGCGATCCTGATGAAAGAAGGTAGTCTTTCCTGGAGGAAAGGACTTGCTTCGTCTTCAAGACAGCAGACGGGGAAGGGGCATCCGGTTGAGCAAGGCCGTCGGCAGCATACACGCCTTGGCACAGTCGAAGGGTGGCAGCACTCTTGTTTCCCTGTTCAAGCTCCATCCATGCCCATATGTAAAAGAGAACCATCTTCCCATCCGCTTTCAGATTTGTCGCCGAAGATACGACAGCCATTCCTACTTCTGGCTTCCCACGAGCGCTCTCTGCTAACCCATAGGCACCATAAAGTCCCATGTTGGATGGATATTTTCGTAGGAGGGTCTTTGCCACACTTTTTGTCTTACTTGGGTCTTTCGCGCACTCGAGGGCGAAGTAGTACTCCGCTAGGCCTTCCACTTGGTGAAGAGTGACGAGTTGACGTAGAACCGATAGCACCCACTGGCGATCTACCGCCCAGTCTGTAGACTTGGCGCTCTCTTGCCAGGGAGGAAGATATTGAAACCAGTTAGGGCCATAGAAGAGAACTTGGAGAGAGGGGACATATTGTGCTCCACTTTGTATGAAGGTCGGCTTCTTCCGCGACATCTCCTCCGGTTCAGCGTCTAGCACACCCTCTCCCAACAGCATCCTCTCCATGTCAGACAGGCCAGCCATCGCAAATGGATCTTTCAAGATAGCCAAAATGTTTTCCGAGTTCGCAAATGCTGGCGGTAGTCCACAGAATACGAGAAATGTATCCAAAATTTGCGGCCTCATCGTGGCAACATAGGGCTTGGGGATGCTAAACAGCAGCCTCTGGATATCCTCATAGAGTACTAGTCTAAAGGGATCATAATCCTGATTCTCCCTCAAGTCCGTCAATCGAATTGGTAGTTTGGAGTTCTTCGCGTGCTGGCACTCTTCAAAAGCCCACGACTGATAGGGATCCGTTTTGGATGGAAAAGCGGGCTCTTCTTTTGCCCTGTCTACTTGGACATTTTGCGGGAGACGCAACCTCGACGATTGATTCCATCCTTCCGCTCCAGTTTCTCCAACACGGAGAATCTCACTATCCCAGAACTTGTTGAACCGGTTACCTGCGGCCAGAGTATCGACGTCGTCTAACCCCGCTGGCCGGCAGAAATGCATTTCAAGTAAAGCCTGCCATGCGGCAACTGCCACTTCAGTGTAGCCAGAATCGAGAATAAAGCGTGTAGCTCTAAGAAAGACCCACAATAGCTGTTCATAGTACTGGAGAGCATTTGACTCGGTGTTTTCGCGAAGCCGTGTCACCTGGTCCTTCAGAGTCTGAATCCGGCTCACAAATATGCCCTTGAGGTTGTCATACGCGAACTCCTCGCTATTTGTGAGCTGTGTTTCCAAATACAACCAGAACAAGGAAAGGTTGTCATCCTTATTTTGAACATCTTTCCACTTCTTGTCCAGTTTTTTCTTGTCCCACACTTTGACACCTTCGGACATCAGGGCAACTTGTAGGCGAGGCTTGTTGTCAAGGGAAGCATGTTTAAGAGCTTTCTGGAGCATGTCAAGCCTAATCTCCGCCTGGCTTCTCTTCTCGGCATCGGTGAGGTCGGACACATCACCTTTCGCTGCTCGCAAGACATCGTCCTGCAGAGCTACCCTCTCAAGCCATGCATCCGAGTCCTCGGGATGCTGGTCTAGGTGGCGCTTCAGCTCTTTGTTTCGCTGCACAGCTGGTTCGTCGTCAACGAAGTGTTGCGAGGCAGATGAAGAGCTACTCGTGTAATTTAAATCACTGTCGGAGAACTCGTGTTCCTTTGCTTTACCCTCGATCGAGCGGTAATTCGGCCCCTCATCCCCGGAAGGCAAGTTTTCATATTCGTGGCCGGTACGCTTCCTCTTTCGGGCGGGGTTTAGCGAGATGAAGTCTTGAGACGGATCAAAGACAAGCTCAGAATCAGACGCAGGTCTTACTCTGACGGGCTTGGACTTCAAATATGCAATATTGGAGAGTGGGCGGTCGCGGCCACGTCTTGCAGAATCACGGACCTGATCAAGTCTGATAGAAAATGCCTCTCGCGAGCCATCTTGGTAGACGGCAAGATGGCCATTTGAGCCTAATATTTGGCCCCTTCCGGCTCGGCGATAGGGAGGCACCTTGGACCTGTCAATGTCGCCATACCGCGAGACAAGCGGGTCGCCTTTGAGGTCTTGGACAAACAGGACTGTTCCGTCTGGGAGTGTGTTTGACAACTTGTTCATGAACGTTCCAGTATCAGGTGGGGCGGATCTCACTGAAACTTTGGAATTGGCATTCGATAGAACACGGGAAGATAGGTTTAAGTCTTTTCCATCGGTATCAGGATGCTTCGCAAGAAGGGCGTCATCCTTGGGCGGCTTGTCATGCTTGGTGACCCCCATGGCGGTCAGTTGGAGACGAAGTGGTGGTGGGGACTGGCTTGGGAAGGTGTTCCCGATCGCGGGATGCATGGACTGTTTTTGGCAAGTCGATGCCTTTGGAGGAGAATGCAGCCGAGTCCAACAGATGCCTGCTGTCAGCTGGCTTGCACGCCCAGAGTAGAAAGTGGCCAGTAGCCAGTCAGACTCCGGTTGTCTTCGTGGTAGTGTTCCGCCTCGAGCCCTCAACTGGACTCGATCATCAACATTTAGCAAACCTCAGTCGTTCGAGACCATGTTAGCATTTCTCAGGCTCAGGCTCAGGCTTAACTGTGTCCTCGTGGCTGGAGATACACACTTATTTAGTGGCGTACAGGACAGCCTCCCAGAGTGTGCCACCCCGGATACTGTACGCACACTGGCAGCAAATGCCTTGAAGACAACCGGTGTTGATAGGGCTGTCGCACCAGTGTCGACGCTTATTAACAGGTAGGGACGTTTCGGGTCCTTCTAGTAACCGTGGCAGGTAAACTCGCAGCCAGCTAATCACTTGCGTGCTGTACTGTGGGTGTGCGGTGAGAGAATATGGACGGGTGTTCCTTTTGATGCCAACAATGGCTCGACTTTCAGGGTAATATGAGGTAGCAAGGAGAAGGGAAGTTCGAAGTGAGCTCGGTCGTGACGGCTAGAGCGTTAGCGGCAGGAAAAGGGGAGCCTTAGGAGCCATCAAATGGCGGCACAAATGCAAAAATTCAAGTTTGCAGAATACTTGGCGCTCTAGGCGGGGGGAGGGGAGTAACCACTGTAAGTTGCTAGGTGGGTTTTGAGTGGTTCGTGACTCGTGAGGAAGGATCCAGTTCGTGGGGACGGTAGCACCCACCCAAAGTGCCTGTGACCTCAGTGTGCGTCGAGGTGCGTTAGCCCCGGGCAGGTGCGTTTGGAACACGGCTGGAGACGGAGGAGGATTCAATATCTTGCAGTGGTTATGCAGGTGTGTGTCTTCCTCCAAACAAGTACGCATTATTACCCTCTCCTAATAACTTGGGGTGCGAATAGGAGCTGCAGTGTACATAGGTGGATCGTATTCTTTTTCTTCTCAGCATGTATGGACTGCCTCGTACCCGTTTGTCAGCCTATGTTGCCTGCTGGTTGACCTTGTTACGAGTGATTGCATCCTTCTTTGCCATCCCCATCACCCTTTCTTACACACTATCCGGGTCTTACGGTATTGTGAGTGGCGTAATTCGAGTCAGGATAATGGATCCAACTCGCTGCTGACCCTCCTATTGTGAATAAAACAACTATCTCGGGGCCATCTGAGAGGCGGAGAGGCGGAGAGGGGGGATACATATTTATGTATATGACAGAATACGCTTCACGTGGCTCCAAACACAGCCTGGGCCCATCATCTCGCGCCCCGGCATCCACGCCACGCCACGACAAGAGCAGAAGGAGAAGCGGTAGAAGCTCAAGAAATTCCAAGGATTAGACACCCAGAAACCACATTATCCCACCTGGCAGGCCATTTGCATCGTTAAAGGTGTGGTAGCACGGCGTTGTTGCGTCACCTTAGATCCCCCGATCTAGCTGTCCCCTCCCTGGCCAATCTGTTCAAAGACTGGCCTCTACGCCAGCACGGTCCAGCCAAACAACGCCCACCGTCTACTCCCGATTGCCCCGAGCTCTGGGCCGGTTCCTCCACACACACAACCACCTTCCACGAACCCAATACCCACCGACGAGTCCCCACAACCTTGAAGTTGGTCGTCCGAATACTGCGTCCTGACCTGAAATTACCTTTCTTCTCGAGCCTGGATATCTCTTAGTCGATTTGCATTTGGATGGAACAGACCTCGGAGCGTCTCCATCTTATTTGCGCCAGGAGAAGAGGAGCCTCACTACGGCTTGCCGCTCCTGGACTGCAACCGACGAGAGGACCCCTATGACATAATCTCGGTGCACCCCCTAAACGAACCGCGTCGTCCACCATGGAGAACTATGACAACAACGTAAATTACCGGTCGCTCGACTCGTCGATGCTGATGCCCACGTCGCAGCAAGACTCGTCCCAGACAGGCGTGTCTTCCGGGCCCCCTTCTCCAACAAGTCACCGTCGTCGCCCTATGCTTAGTCGGAATGTATCCACCTCGGGCCACCCAGGCCACCCCGACGAAAGATCACCATTGCTGCAGAGGTCAAGATCGCACATCCGCATACGGGAGCATGCACACCTAGACGCTACGTCCCCGAGACCAAGTCAACCATTTCTTTCAAGAAACCAGAGCTATACAGGTGTGTGAATTCTTCCTATGCTTTCTCCCCGTTCCATATTTCAAATCGAGAGCCCAGAGCTAACCAAACTTGAATGATAAGGGAGTATCAGAAGTGTCCGACATCATGCCCGTGGCGGTTCCTTTGGTCAGCGTCTGGTCGACGCTCTCACTGAACGTCAGGAGTCGTTGTCAGAGTCCAAGGGCTCCATCTTCCCCGACGAGCGGGTATGGTACGATCAATTCACATCGACCGACTGGGTTCACGACAGCATAGCCGATGCCTACAGAGTGAAGGAGCTTCGGAGCAGGAAAGACTTCTGGGGCAAGGTTGCTCTATATTTTGATAGCGCACAGGGTTGGCTGCTCTCTGCCATTGTGGGCGTCATTGTAGCTTTCATCGCATACATGGTGGACGTCACAGAAGCCACTGTTTTCGACTTCAAGGAGGGATACTGTGCTCGCGGTTGGTATCTAAGCGAGAAGGTAAGGCTTTGTGCATCCACTGGTCACATGCGCCTTGCTATTTTGGTATTGCTGACACCACCATCCAGAAATGCTGTCTAGATCTGGAATGCGACGACTGGAAGCCATGGGCTGAAGTGCTGCACGGGTTTCCCTTCGGTGAAACCTGGACAGAATTCTCCGTCTATGTCGGGTTTGCTGTCGTTTTCGCCCTCCTTGCCTGCTTCCTAGCATTGAACACAAAAACCGTCGTTCCCTCGGCCTACCGCCTATCGACCTTCGACGAAAACCTGGCTGCTGACCAAGGTGCCAACTCGGAAGATGACAGCTCAATAACGCCGACGTCGGCGGGGAGCACAAACCCTGCTCAGCCAACCCCTCCCGTTCAAGAACCTGTAGCTCCTCCCATGGTATACTACTCGGCTGCTGGTAGTGGTGTCGCAGAAGTTCGAGTCATTCTGAGTGGATTCGTTCTTCACGGATTTCTTGGTTTGAAGACGCTTCTTATCAAGACTCTCGGTCTGATTCTCGCCGTGTCCTCTGGCCTGAGTCTCGGAAAGGAAGGCCCCTACGTGCACATCGCTACCTGTGTTGGAAACATTGCTTGCCGTATCTTCGAAAAATACGATAGGAACGATGCCAAGCGAAGAGAGGTGCTCTCGGCAGCCGCGGCCGCCGGTGTTGCTGTCGCTTTCGGTGCCCCACTGGGCGGAGTTCTGTTTGGCCTGGAAGAGGTGGCCTACTTCTTCCCTGCCAAGACTCTCTTCCGCACCTTTTTCTGCTGCATCACTGCTGCACTGACACTAAAGTTTCTCAACCCCTATGGCACTCACAAGATTGTCATGTTCCAGGTTAAGTACCAGGTTGACTGGGAGTTCTTCGAACTCGGAACCTTTATTCTGGTTGGCATTCTCGGAGGTGCAGCTGGTGCTCTTTTCATCAAGGCCTCCAAGCACTGGGCCAAGAGCTTCCGCAAGATCAAGTATATCAAGCGGTGGCCTATGCTCGAGGTGTTCCTCGTTGCGCTCTTCACCGGTCTCGTCAGCTACTGGAACCCTCTTACGAAGCTTCCTGTCGCCAAACTCCTCCTGAATCTGGCCCTGCCATGCGAGGGCAATGACCTGAACCGCGACGACCTTGGCTTGTGCCCCAAGTCGATCAACGATATCCCGGCCATCTTGCAAACTTTGTTTGCAGCATTCCTGGTCAAGGGCCTTCTCACCATCATCACATTTGGCATTGTAAGTTTTCCTATTGTCCGTGACGAGCGGGTGGCAGCTCTAACATGAACAACAGAAAGTACCCGCAGGTATATACGTCCCATCCATGGTTGTCGGTGGTCTCCTCGGGAGATTTGTTGGTCACGTTGTGCAATATATCGTTCTCAAATACCCCACATGGAGTATCTGGGGCTCTTGTCCCCAGTATGGAGAAGCTACTTGCATCCAACCCGGTGTCTATGGACTCATTGCTGCCGGGTCGACTATGTGCGGTGTTACTAGGCTGTCGGTCACGTTAGCCGTCATTCTTTTCGAGCTCACAGGAAGTCTCGACTACGTACTTCCCTTTTCCCTCGCTATTCTCGTTGCTAAATGGACTGCCGATGCAATCGAGCCCCTGAGCATCTACGTAAGAGCATCATCATTCATGCCTACCTTTTTTTTTTTCCTTTTTCAATACTCGAGTACTAACTAAAGCTTTACAGGATCTTCTAACCCACATGTACTCGTATCCTTTCCTCGACAACAAACACAAACCCATTTTCACCGGCTCGTTGTCGGAGATTGTCCCGCGTGTCCGTCGAGACAGGATCATCGACATCACTCGCGAGCCGACTGTCCCTGCTGCCAGCCTACGCGTAAAGCTAGAGCTTCTGCACAAAGGCGGCGAGCTTGATGGTGGTCTCCCGATTGTACGCGACGACGTGTTGGTTGGTCTTATTCCTGCGCCCGACCTGGAGTACGCTCTTGACCAGCTGGAGGATGAAGGATCCAGCCGCTGTTTGATGACGGAGGTTGTAAGGGTAGAAGAGGAGCCCTTTTATGATCCCTGCGATTTCACACCTTTTATCGATCCCGCGCCTGTTTCTCTCGACATGAAATCACCTATGGACTTGGTGTATGAATGTTTTGTCAAATTGGGGCTCCGTTACATATGTGTTCTGAAAGATGGACGCTATGCCGGCATGGTAAGGCTTTTCCCACATCTCGAAGTATGCCATATTTTGGGCTAATGAATTGTTCTGGTTAAACAGTGCCACAAGAAAACATTCGTCAAGTACATGCGTGAACTTGAAGAGAGACAGCACGAGGGGAAGCTCTTTTAACCCAGCGTGGAGCAAAGGCTGCTGATGCCAAAATCCTCTGTTTTAGTAAAGAAGAGGAATCACTCGAAGCTGCGGGTCGTGGCACTGTTTGGCTAAAGGAAATATCGGACCAGCACAATTCCTTTCTTTTTCCATTTTTTCTTTCAGTTGGCCCTATCCATCTGTATACTATGTAAGGGTTATCTTTTGCGTTTTGCTCTTGACTGCTTTGTGCTTTTGATATTGCTCTGTCATGGGTCTGCGTCTCTTTTCATGCCGTATGCTATTCTCTCACATGGGAATATATTGCCTCTATGCATTGTATGGCGGACGGTTATTTCCTTTTCATTTTCCGTTTTTGCACCCCTTTGGTTTATCTTTTGTTGCCGATGGTCCAGCCATGCCAATGAGGGTCTCAAAAGTCGCTTTTTCCTACATGGTGGAGCCTAGCTAGGATTGGCGGTTCATGCTCTAAGGGGGAGAGGGGGAGATGCCATATTTTTATCAAGACGTGTCCGGCAAGCGTAGACTGGGACCTTGCACATTGGACTAGTAGATTCAGCCATGTAAAGGAGATTTGATCTATTAGCAGGTTTTAGAAGCTGGAAGAAGGCATATCTGCATAGCCTGTAATATCATCGAATCTAATGCCCAGATATTCTCGACACGCATATTCTCTTTCGGATGCTCAGGTTGTCTGTAGCTGCTTGGATCATGGAGAACTGCACCTTGACAGGTTCTCGAACGGTCAGCTGGTTGCTGTATACGGCTTGGAAAGGGCTAACCGAGTCATGATATCGTCACGCCACGCAGAATTTAGGTGCCTCTCTGTGTTTTGAGCGCCCATGGTCAGTAGTGAGGCGACACTTGCTTGGGCGTATCAGGGTAGACGGCAGCAGTGACACGGGTGATCTTGACATGATTTATTGGTTTTGGCATTCTTGGGCTACCTATTCCGACTTTGGGGGGGGGGATGTGGAAAGCAGATGTGGCTGTCTTGGTGTCACGCGGGGAAGGTGTCGCTTGATCGCCACCATCGCTTTCCTCATGTGCCAATGATGCGTGTACCCATTAAGCAATGCTTGTGCATGTGTGACATGTGAGTTTGCGTGAAACGGGGGCGGGCCCTCCATCGAAATAAATACAGAAGGCTCCTGGAGACATCATGAAATGAATGCCCTGTAAACTTCAATGTACTGTATGATGTTCTGCGGCAAGGAATTTCAGACCCATCAACGCAACTGACACTGACTCGATCGATATACACTGCATTCTGCGTCTTTTTTTGACACCAGAGCAGGAACCGACACCACGATATTCCGAACAAGCCGGCAACCACGACAGCGCAACACACCAGCAAGCTCGATTACTCTCTCATATAATCAATTTCCCCATTTACGCATGCCACGAGCAGAGGAGCAGAGTAGCCAAGTAGCGCCGCAGCACCCAGCAGAGATGGCAGCAGTACCACCCAAGATCCAGCGCTTCAAGGAGGCGATGCGCCTCGTGTACGGCAACTTTGACAGCCCTCCTTCGCCGTACCTGAGGGCCATGGCATCTGCATCATCCTCGACATCCTTGTCGTCGCTGGCCGGCGTTGGAGGGGGCATGGCCCATAAAGCCACTCCCTCCTCCTCCTCCTCCTTCTCCGCCGCCGCCGCCGCAACACTGAAGCCGGAAACGGCAGCCACTGGCGGGAAAGGTGCCGCATCGTCGGCAGCACCGACGACGACGACTTCTGCAATGCAAAAGAAAAAACGCCGCGACACCCTTACCCCGCCGCCTAGCCCTCTCCTCACCGTAGGGGGCATCCCGCAGTGGGCGGAATCTTGGACCCCGCCCTCGCATCCTGGCGCGGGGGGTCACCGAGGGAGGTACCTCTGGACGGATGCGTTTGGGCTCGTCAACATGCTCACGCTGTGGAAGGAGAGCGGGAATGGGACGTACCTTGTCCTGGCCAAGAGACTGGCCAGGAGGGTGCATGAGGTTTTGGGAAGGGAAAGGGAGCCGAGGGGTGCGGGAGAAGAAGAGGAAGAGGGAGGAGGAGGAGGAGGAGGAGGAGAAAAAAGGTACAACAGACTCCCTGGGGCAACTGACGAAGAACCCCTCAAGGGAGGCCTGAGGATCGGGAAGGAGGATTCCCGCGGTGCGGATGGAGATGGGATGTACCTCCACTACATCACCCTCTGGGCTTTTGCTCTAACCCAGTTGGGGTTGGCGAGTAGGGAAGGGGAGTGGGTGACACTTGCGGCGAAGCTACTCAAGAGCGTCCATAGGGCTTTCGTGAGGGAGGAGCACGTGGGAAGGAAGAGGACGTTGAGGATAGTTTGGAAGGTTAGTTCCGATATGGAGCATGTCCTGGTGGATCGAATGGGGCATTTGGATGCGGTCACCGGGTTGGGTGTTGTCAGGTTTATTTCGGCGGCGGCGGAGAAACTTGGTGTGGATCTGGGGAAGGATGAACATGGGGTGGGGCTAGAGAGGGAAGAGAAGGATTATGCCGAGGTGGTGGAGATGAGGGAGAAGGTGATGGGAGAGGGGGAGGGAGGAAATGGTGGTGCTGGTGGTGCTAAGGTTTCGCCATCTAGGGATATGTTGGATTTGGGGATGGGCCTGTGGGTTGCGATGCTTCCCGGGCTAAGGGACCAGGAGAGTTGGGCTGGCGAGTTTGTAGAGGATAGTGTGACTATGGCGAAGACGGTGATGAGGAAGGAGGGAGGTGTGTTGGCGCAGAAAGAAGGAGGGAGGTTGGCTTTTAGGGAATTTGGCGCTGTTATGGGGCTCAAGTGTTGTCTTTGTGATGGTGGCTATGAGGAAAAAGAGGGTATGGGAGCTGGTAAGGGTGTGAGTGCGAATGCGATAGAAGCTGATAGGAAGTATTTGCTCGGTAGGGGAGACGATGTGCTGAAGTTCTGGGAGGACTTCATGGCAAGGAGTGAGGATGAGGAGTTCGAGCCCATCGCACTGGTTATGTATGCGGCTGCGTTGGTTCCGGGAGGTAAGTTCACTCCGAAAGGAAGAGTCCTGCGATTGCGAATAGGAGTGGATACTAACATCTTAAACAGCCTTCCGACCAGACTATTTTGACTCCAACTGAGGCGGCAGCTTGTTGGTGCACAGAGAGTTGAGAATGGTTTTACTTCTCTGGATATGATTCTTGGAATCGAGATTTGGCGTCATGGCTTGGAAAATCAAGAGTTTTATCCCTTTAATGACTTGGATGGTAAATATTTTCTAGGTTACAATACTGGGAAGCCAGTTCTAATCTCATTGGGCATGATCAAGATGGGGTGACCTCATGTTTTTAACAACTCCTATAATTTTTGAATAGTTTACTGCTTGTCGAACAGTCGAAGGATGACATCCAGGATATATCCGCTATCTAATAACGACATCAGTACTCTTGTGAAGTCTAAATTATGTATGGTGCTACAGAGGTGCTAGCACGACAGCATCGATATCGTCCAACGCCATGTCTCAGTAGCTTATAGTACGTCTTCAACAAATGAAAAAAAAAAAAAAAAAAAAAAAAGACCTTTATCTCTCGATAGCGTCAAGCAAAATACTTCAACAAAAGATACGGAATGCAGCATGTCATACGTTCATCCCATATCCTCCCACTCCGCTTCCTCCCAATTTCCAAAATGCCGTTCAAGATCACACTCCTTCATCCCGCATTATTTTAGCTTCTTTCCTAGGTGTCCATATCGCTCATTCCGATACCTATCTCGGTATCACTTGTATGTGCCGTCCCCAAATCCGTAGCGGTGTTATCCTCGCTAAAGGGAAGAACTCCCTTTCTCATTCTAACAGGCCTATTCCCATCCGCATGAGAGTGTCTGGCCGCCATCTTCCTCGGGTGAAGCACATTCAAGATAACCATGCCCAAAAACATGAGCGCCGCATCGAAGACTAAGAGCCAGACCTCCTTGTGAGCCTCCTTGTGAGCCTCCTTGTGAGATGGCGATGCGGGCGAGGGCCATGTAGATGGATGCCGCGAACATCGTGGGGGTAAGAGGATGAGGAGGGACTGGATGATGTAGGGGTCCTTGGCCCAGTCCGGGGTTTAGACTAACTACGGACCAGATGCGTCCGCCGCAGCCGATAGTTTTCACCTGGGATGTTCTGTTAGAATATGTTCCTGCGCAGTATCCATGTAATCCAATATGTGGATAAAGATACGAGAGTTACAAATACCGCCCAGTACAAACCAGACGAAGGACCACGTCTGGTATTCTGTGATTTGGATGGATCGATACAGGTAAAAATGTAGCAGATGTCTATGCTGTTCGTCCGCAAATGTAAAGGATGTCGATGTACATAAGCATTGGTACGCATATCGGTTGTGAAAAGAAAAGTCGTGGGGCTATTCAGGGCTTAGGCTGTAGTATATTCAAGAATGAAGAAGGATCAAACGTGTAATACGACAAACCAGCGGTTCATTGTCCTCGTTCAGAATAGCATACGGAGATAGAGTTATAGAGTATCATGAGAGACTTGGCAATGGACAAGAAAGGGTCTACATCGAAGCCTTTTCTCTCAGCTCATTCTATGCTATTGTGTTGGGCGCAGCTAGGTGTGGTACGCAAGGACGAGTCGAGATCGATATGCGGAGCGGTCAACAAGCGATAATGTTTTTCTCTCAGCTACTCAGCACTCCTTGGCAAAAGCCTCAGGGCTGCCAACATTGGCCAGTTATCATCGACTACGGCTCAAGGACCACAGATACAGGCGTTTGTGGGAAAAGGGGATATTTGCTGCTCGTTCTCGACCAAGTTGGTTGTCGAGTGTTTTGCATCTTGTCAGTTTTTGAACACCCGGGGGGTGTGTTGAGTGCACTCTAGGCCTGTCCTCGTCCCAAGGCTCGATGGCTGCCGCCTGTAATTGGCCCGATCTCCAGTACCGTGCTCGGAGATCTAGATTGCCCCACCGACATCAACTGTTTCGCTCCCCCCACCCCCCCAACCTCGGCCTATCGAACGACTTTTCTCGGATTTAGCTGGAATATCGTATAGAAATAAGTAGTATACTCTGGTACCATAGCTAGAAGTACCAGACCGAGTATATCCCACGTTAGACCAGAGTGGTGAGCCTGAACGAAGAAGCCATGATAGCATCACCACCGTCAATGCAGGCGAAGCGTCATGGGTGTTTTTTTTTTTTTGGAACATTCCGTTTCGCAAACTCGGGGAGTTGTTACTCTGCGTTGATGAAGGTTGTGTCCGACGTTTAGGGAGGGCAGCAACCCTCGGCAGAAGGAGCTGGAGCTAGACGGAAGGAGTGGACGGGCCCACGGGAAGTTTCCTAGAACCCGAGTAATCCGAAACAAGGCTTTAATAACCCGAATCATGTCTCAACATTCACGTCCTGCCCAAACTTCTCCCCTTTTTTAATCCTTACGGCACACCTCGAGGCACCCACCATCCCACTTTTGGAGTACCTTTTTTTTTTTTTTTTTTTTTTTTTGGTTCTTGGGGCTTTCTTGATAGTTCTTACGTGTTTGTGCTTCCGGTCTATGATACGACCCGCGATTAGATACATCCGCAGATGTCCGGTGTCTGCATGGAGCAACAGCAGTGCCTCCCTCTCTCTCTTGGTAACTAACGTACCGGGATGTAAGTAGGCTACTTAGAAAAGCCCCATCACGGCCGCAGTGACGGCGAGGAGAATGACGGTACTCTGGAAGAAGGAGGAAGTGACTGGACCGGAGATTCCGGTGCTCTCTTCGTTGCCATCGTCGTCGTCGTCGTTTTCCTTGTCCTTGCCATCTCCGTCGTTGGACTCAGAGTCGGAGCCGGAGTTGTTTTGATCGTTGTCGTTGTCGTGATCGGCGATTGAGGAAGGATTGGGGGGGGTGTTGGCGCCTCCAGTGGGGTTGGGGAGCATGGAAGAAGCGCCTGAGGAACCGCCGGGGTAGCCTAGGGTGCTGTTGCCGCTTCCAGAGCCAGAACAGAGGGTTGTAGGGATGGGGAAGGGGGCGGTGGGCGTGGACATGGTGGGATGGGGCTCGGTAATCGTCTTGGTGACTGTGGCGCCGTTACCGAGAGTAGCAGAGATTGGAGTCGAGGTATACGCGGCGGTCTCGGTCTCCACTGATGTGCCGAGGACGGGAGTGGTTTCGAAGCCGGGACCGGGGTCGTTACCGGCTAGAGTGGAGGTTCCGGGACCGACGCCGGGAGTGGTACTGGTCTCACCGGAGCTGGAGGTAATTGCAGATACAGTGGTAGTCTCAGTTTTGGTAACGACGGGGACAAACACGGTAGTGCTGTTACCGGGAATAGAGCTGTATATGGAGCTGTGGACGGGAGACTCCGGAATTTCGCCGGAACCGTTGCCGCTAGGGCGAACAGTCACGGTCACCACGCTAGGAATGGTGAGCGTAGCGCCCACGACGGTGGTGACCGTTCGCATTATGACGGTGGTACGGTGGGTTGTGTAGGGCTCGTTGACACCAGCGCCAGTGCCTGTAGGAATAGGGAGAGAGGACGAGGTGTCGCTTACGAGAAGGTGGGGGTTAGCAGACTGGGTAAGGAAAGCGAGAATGGTGAGGCAAGGTTATGGTCATGGTGCTGAATGAGATTCAAAGCAAGGTAGGTGGATGGGGTTGTGCGTGATGGAAAAAGGGTTGTGAACTGCTAAAGTGGGAGTGGGAGATATCGAGGGGTGAGAAGGAAGAAGTGCGGCAGGTGGTGAAAGTGAGAGCAAGTGATGGACGTAGCAGGCAGAAGTTACACTGGGCGTACAGCTCCAAGTGAACGCAATGGGTGGACGTAATTGTATCTCCGCGTGGGATGTAGTGTGAGGCTGGGAATTGGTAGATTGGGTTGGGTATCTGGCTGCAATATGAAGGAGTGAAGAGAGCTTGACCTACCTCTCAGCGGCCGCGACGGCAGAAGCATAGGCAACACTGGTGGAGCCGGCAGCGAGGATGAAGAGAGAGTTTTTCATGACTTGGGTCCCTGGATCTAGACTTGGTGGTGTCTTTGGGAGAGAAATGGGGGCAGAGGAAAGCAGAGGCCGAGGTTCTCAGGATCTTTGGCAACAAAGTCTAGGCTCGACTTGGCTTGTGGTTACGTAGGTTAGAGCTATAAGGCCGGTTGGTGTGAGGAGTCAGGTCAAGGATGAAGATACGAAAGCGAAGAGCGGAGGGGGTATTATGGCAAGCTTCAGACTCGGGGTGTAGAGCTGAGGTGATGTTGCCGGCCAAGACGTCGACGTGGCGAAGTGTTGCTGGGAGGTTAGATTTTTCAGTGGCAAAACTTCGAAGGTCGCCGCGAGGAGGTGAGGCCAATGAGTCGAATGCGTGGTATGAATAGAAGATGAGCACGTTTGTCGACTATGGGAGACTCCTAGGGTGGCCAGCTTGAGGTCTGACAGGGGACAGTGATTGGACGGGTGGCCAAAGGTGAAGCTGGAGCACCTTGTTGACTTACTGGTAGCATCGGATTTCGGGGGCCTTATGCTTGAGTTTTCACGGGAATTGGCAGGTGGTGAGTTGTTTGGCTGGCTTGGTGAGATGGGAGAGCCAGAGGTTGTTGTCGATGGGAGGGAGAGCAAATGGGGAAGGAGCTGGAGGCGAAGGAGGGTGAGGAGTGAATGGGACGAGACACCTGGATAGGTGCTTGTTGCCGATTGTAAGCGAGTCTAGCAAAGCGGACTCACTAGAGACTTGAGGGACGTTCTCTCGGTTCAAAACATCGTGCTGGGGCAGGCATTGAACTTGTTTGATACTGTGTTCGTTATTCATGGTTGCGGACACCTTTTCGGAGCATCTGAAGTGCTTTGGACATAGATAGAGTGTTTGCTCGAAATATTTAACCAGGGTGGGATCTAGTACAAGTATAGCTCACGGTAGGCGAACATCTCACTCATTAATGCTTCCCTACTACTATAGAGGTGGCTTGACAGGGCTAGGAGACATGCATGTCCCACCGAGTGCCCATATTTATCATAAATAAAAGACGCGCGCAATAAGTATACACCTCTGCGGCCTGGAAGAAGTGGGAGTATGGAAGAGTGAAATGCATTTAACATGACAGAATCATCAGATTGTAGAGGAAATGAAAGGCTTTGGTTGAGGTTAAGGGGGTAGTACCAATGACTTGTTCAATCGACTGGAGTCCTCGGCAGTAGTATAACTCTCAGTCGGCAGTATCCAATGGGATGGCCAGTGAAGATCTATCACACGAAGAGGCAGAATCCGGTGCTTTTCCGCAGCGAGCATCAGCTTCAAAAATTTTCAGTCGTTATTTTCTTTGTCTCCTCCCATTCTTGCTTTGTGCACTTCCATTCAGGCAAATCCTTTTATTGACCAAATAATGGTAGGTACGTGGTCTAAGTCCAACACCATTATAGATCTTGAGTTCACTACATGGTAATGGAGAATAATGCCTGGGAATCGGAAAAGACTGAAGAATACAATATATTTTGTAATTTTATAAAACTTTGTTCAACGCAAGTTACATAAATCCAACACGAAGAGTGACCCTACCTAGTGTAATAAACACCTTGAAAACATGGAAAAGGACAAAAAGCAGAGAAAAGAGGAAGAAAAGTAGGGAGGAAAGGAAAACAGAAGCTGAAAACGGACATAAAAATAAGATATTTGCTGCCTAATTTGAACCAAAGACCCGACCATTTCCCAATCACCATCCGGCAAAACTCCCCTTCCTAGGTCCACAAATAACAATCTCCCTGTCGCCCTCGTCCGTATCGTACAGAATCTCGCTCCGGGACCTTGCACCAAGGCCGACGAGGTAGTACCACCAAGTCCATGCAGCGACACAAACAGCGGCGGCGGCGTGCTTCTTTGGCAGCCACGACGACGATCAGAGCGCAGGGCTCCGGCGCTCCCAGCGCGCACGCTCCCCCCCCCCACACCTCCCCCTTTGGAAAACGTGCGTCCGGCCGGGCCCAGGTCCAAAAAAGCCGCCAACGCGCCCGGGCTTCCGCGCGTTCTTCCGCGAGAAACCAATGACGACCACCGGCCCCGCGAGCACGCCCGAGGACTACGCCGCCAACTCCGTGGACGGAGGAGACCTGGCGGAAGCGATACTGTACTACAGAGATAAAAGCGGCATCGCGCGCCAGGTCGCGCCGCTGTAGCAGGATCATGCAGGCGAACCAATCCGTCTCTAAGAGCAGCGCCGACGATCTCGAAGCCGACGTTTGCGGAGCGTTGCAGGACGGAGAGGAAGCCCGTCTGCCCTTGTAGCTGGCTGGCGTGGGTGAGGAACCAGGTTTTGGATAGCGGGAGGCCGATCAAGTCGCCCGTTAGTCGGGGTCGAAGTCGCGCCACCATTCTGGGATGCCGGGAGCGAGAGCGGCGTTGAGTCGTCGGGCCATGGAGCGGGTTGCGCGTCGAGCAGGGATGTTACGGGGCATGGTTTCTCGTGGTCTGGGAGCGCGCTTTCGTCTTGGGTTTTCTCGTTCTCGGGGCTGGAGGTGTTCGTGGTGTCCTCCTCTTGCTCCACCTCTTGCTCCACCTCGGCCTCTGCGATTGCCCCCTAGGGGTCTACGGACTGGGGACTGCAGCGGTGAGGGTGTCGGGATACGCTCACTCCAGATTGGATACCATACGTCTTCTCGGCCCCAGCGAGCTGGTGGATGAGAGACGTGATTATTCGGGGGTATTTTTCGAGCTCGATATATGGAATGTTATTTCTGTTTACTCTAGTCTTTGGAATACTTTTACTTCGCTGGGTTCCATCACGAAATGTGGTTTGCGAGGACTCGGGCGTTTGAAGACAGCCCCGGGTTAGCTACATTTCGAGGTATGGATTCATTCTTGGTTTGCGTCAAAATGACATTCACTCTTGATTATCTTTTGCTTCATACGTGGAGATGAGTTTTCGCCTATTGCTACGGTCTGATTAGGCCATATTTCCAGTGCCCTAATGTACCTATAAGCACCGGCAATTGCCCATGTAGCCTTAAATATGCGGAGGCTGAGGGTGTGATTACATGGCTTTTTGAACGTCTACGACCATGACACTTGCAGCGAGGGCGGCTTGCTGCCTCGATAGTCGCAAATAAAGAGCAAAAATCCAATATTGCACCGTGTCATCTGATAATTTTGCTGGGGCGGGCGCTATTAGAATAATGAGATGCAAGCCACCCCGAATGTGGTGGAAGTAAATGCTATACTATGATATCAGTCGCTAACGAAAAGGAACTTAATTTCCTGTAGCAAATTGTATTGTATTTTATTATCATTTCCCTCTCGGTATAATTTCATCTCTTCCCTTTTTCGCTACACCATCAGGTAACAATTGATAGGAGCCTAATATAAAACAAAGAAACATGGATCCCGTAGGGAGGTTTTACTAGCATTTGCCACGAACCGCTGTCTTGCATCTAGCTCATAGGTTGGGCTGCTATAGTAGGGAGTATATGTTGTTGTGGCATTATCATAGCAACCAACCTGTTGATAACGCACGTGAGATATACCATGTGCATCCTCAGACTTCCAGTATCTCAGCAGGATAAAAATCCACAACTGTGTTTACCAGGTACCTGTTGCGTGTGTATTCGTATGAAGAGCGAGCAGCCCCCAGCCCCCAGCCCCCAAGCTTCTTTCTTTTCCATCCGATGTTCGTGGGGCAAGCCATGTACGTACCTACTTCTCTAGGGAGGAATTACTAATGTGTTAGACCCAGCTAGATCATCTTGCTCGTGGATGACGCGGCCTCTTCGGATGTCCGCATGTCACGATTTCTCAAAATGCCGCGACGAGTCCCAGCCCATACAAACACATCTACCTACCCATCCACTTTTCTGTAGATTTCTGGCTATGGATAATTGTCAGAAGCTGTACTTTTGATGGCCATCTCAGCTAGGGCTCCGATCTGACTCCCGAGCCAGGCTCACCCTTTCCTGGGCGAGTCAGTGATCTGCAGCAAAGTCGCTAGGCGATAGGGATGTGCAATGTGGTTACGTGGCCCAGAGATATTATCAGTATTGTAAAGTTCGCCGATTAAATCGATCAGGATCTCGCCTTACTCGGAGTACGGCGTAGGGGTATTACAATTGTGAGGTACAATCCTTCCGTTATCGAGCCGAGAAAGTCTCTCGCCAGCAGGCCTCAAAAGAATGGAAGAAAGAGCTGTGAGTTTTCGGGTTGAAGAGTCCAGCTCTCGAGCCAGAGGCAAAGCCTTGGTATTCTGGAATCCGTAGTTCGTGCGAATCTATTCCTGGCTCCCATAATGGATGTCTTGTCCATGATTTTCGTAGTTAGTGGCAACATTCTCTGTATGGCAGTTAATCAGTGCGGGTGTGAATTTCAGTGTATGCCCTTCCTTCAATCAAGCTTATTTGATTTCGGTCCGTTGTAGTATCAAACCGCACACGCGGGCTGACCAATTGGGTTCCCTTGGGGTATGGAACATGATTCCACTTTGCTACTCAGAGTACGTTTGTGCTAAGGATGCGTTTTTTTTTCTTTTTCCGCTGCTGCTGCCTTGAACCACTAAAGCGACGCCGTTGTTCAAGTTCCTTGAGAGACTCGACATTGTACAAGTCCGGTACCAAAGCGCATACTTGTGACGAAGATTGGTGAGCATTAGTGTTAAAAATTGTGAACGTAGAAGCTTGCCACTCTCGCCACCTTCCGGTTTTATGCATGATTAGAGGGCAGTCTGCAAAAATAGTCTCAATTTTGTTAACGAAGGGAGCACGTAGTACGTAAGTTGATAAAAAGCTTACGAAAGTCGCAGCACCTTCGCGCAGTCTTCTGGAACGCCTAGGGCAGACACGTCTTTTTCCATCATGGAGGAGGCGGGGAATCGCCGATGGCAAATGTGCTGTCACACGATTGGAGCGGGCCGACGATCCGAATGGTGGCGTTGTGTGAGAAAGCTAGTGGCCAAGTCACATGAGGGCCTAATCAAAGCTTGGTATCAAGTATCCATTCATTACGCACAGGCATTTATGGGCTTTTTGGCCAAAGTTCCCGTAGTCGCGAGATAAATCAATACTTTCTTCAAGCGTGGTGGAAGAGGAAGTTGTCTCCATTTGTTGGTCCCGTGTATTGGCTTTTCTGCATCTTGGTGCTTTGAAAAGCAATGTCACTCATAATATTAAAAGCTGGCTTGAATCGAATATCTTCTTGCCCAAAACACTCCTATCGTGGGCGATGGCAATTGAGATGGTACTCCACTCCTGGGTAATTGATATCACCGTATCAACGCCAGGACAATAACTAGGGCTCAAACGATGAGATAGTGAAGGAGACCCTTTGTTGTCTCTTATGTGTCCTGTGCTAGGACTGAGGGACGGACGGATAATCTGGCCGCTCTTCCTAAAAGATGGTATACCCAGTGTGACGTTTTGATTAGCGAGGCTCTCACCGTCTCAATTTTATCTATTTCTAGAGAGGGGTCGCTCGAACGTCACCGGTCTGTCGCAAAGGGCAAGTGACAGCAGAGCTGGACAAGGAGGGGCTGCAGGGAATGGCAATGCTGTACGGGGCATTGCGTCTTCTGGCATGCATCCGAAGAATGCAACTTGTGGCCTATATCCGTTTGCTTGCCATGTCCGAGTCGCTCTCAGCGATACGTTCGGCAATGCCGTGCTCCCAGTGGTCCCTCTATTGTTCCAGAAGGTATCGTCAAGAGGCGAGTTCCCAAATATTTTCTGTTGCATCACACGTTTGAACACCCGTCTTGTTGGAAGCTGAGATGGTACAGGGTGTATATATTTGGGCATGCGTATATAGGCATCATCACTGGTCTCCGCTCCTTTGCGCCTTGCCGCATCCCCCTCTTGACGCCAAACATATAACCAGATGTGGAGGAAAAGGGCAGTTCCCACGCCGACAACCCAACATGTGATTTTCTCCGTCTTAAAAAAGAAAATAGTTATACAGTACGTATCGTCTCACCAGCTAGCCTCCGGGTTGACAACGGAAGCGACTGTGATAGGCACGGCTTGGTCGATGGTGTTGGTCACGCTAGTATGTAGGTAGCTGAAAATGTACATTGAGCTTTTTAACATGGAGTTTTGGGAGCATCTTCTGAAAGGGGGTTTCAAGGGTTTAGCAAAACTAGTGAATCGGCTACCCTGACGGCGAAGCAAAATGTGGGCATGCGAGTGGATATCTTGGGCCAGTGGCTAACCTAGGTCATCTGGTCCAGAATCCACGAGATATTCCCCGGCATTGCATTCCGCAAGAGAAGTATTAGACCTATCGTGGTGGGCATGGATATCCGAGTCCTCGATTTGTAGGAGCAAATAAACACCATGTATCTGCTAGTGTCCTCAAAAAAGGCATGCGGAACGTCGATAGCCGGGCTCATCGTTCGAGTGTAGTAGTTGAAGGTAGCAAAAACCCACAACTGTGGTACTAGTGAAGTGTGCCCTCATAGCTAAGGTGTATGCAGACAACCTACCACAGGATGGTCCACCCACGCTGCGGGTCAGCAGTGTCTGCCAATGTCCCGTGTGAGAAGGGCATTTTGATTTCTGACTGCTGGGACGCGCGTCAGGTGGTGGATCGGGGAAAGGGTGGGGGGGGGGGCGCTCCCTCGCAACGCTCAAATTTTCTTCTGGCTTGATGGAATACCTTGAATGGGGATACTTTCATGGATATTGTTGAGAGGGTGGTATGTATATAAATTCGGCTGCGTGGGCTTGGGTGCCATACAAGCTCTCCCCTGCGGGGGTCGGACTGATGTTGAAGGTCTTGAGGCCAATGTCGGATTTCGTCAGCAAAGGAAGGCATACGCAGAAAATCGGCAGGCCACGACAGCAAGCATTTGTGAGCGATTCCGCCCCTGGATATTCTACCCTTGTTTCTTAGAACAGTGGTGAGAGGAGTCGTCTCATTGACAAAGCGGAAGAAACATGAATATTTTCTTTTCCGAGTAAATACCCAAAAGCTCGCGAGTTTCGCAAATATGGCTTCTGGAACGGCTGCTTCTGAGACCTGTAGCCAGGTCGCTGGAATACCGAGTGAGGACGAAAAACCAAGCGTCTGTGTTCAGCGTAAAGGGTAACGACTGAGATTGGACACTCGAGATTTTCTCAAATCAGGACAATGCGGTTAAAAATCAGGGTCGGAGATGGCTTTATAGAAGAACTCTTCCCATAGCTTCACCTTGGCTGTGCAGAGCACGCTGGTTCAACTGATTCTGGATAGTCCGAGAAACTCGAGTCGGATAATGCCGGGGGTTCCGAATTCCTGCTACCTGGTCAGCGGAGAAGTTTGGGTTTCATGCTATGCACAGCAAAGAAAAAAAAGGACTCGGTCACATAAATCTATTTATCAAAGACATGGTGGATGAAGTTCATCCCATCATTGCATCCCTCGTTCCTGGCGAGGACAAGGGACAGCTGTTGCTGTGAACATGAGAGCCACAGCTGGAGGGTGTGAAAATCACTGGAAAAGGGATGGGCACTCGAGTCTCAGCTTGGTAGTGAGTGAGTGGCATGTAAAATGGGAGTGACACATAAAACATCACAGAAAGTGGCTCTGCAAAACGATAAACTTTTCCGGCGAGTTGTAGGCTTCCCACAAAACAACGAGAAACAATACGGAAACCAGCAAGGGGACTGTGCGGTAGGTGCGGAGTTGTTAGTCGGTCCAGCACACACGCAAGCAGATGAAGGGGCTGCCGGCGACGCGCAATCCACAAGGGGCTTGCAGATATCCGGAACAACGCCAAGACTGTCCGCCGTCCACGTGAAGCTCCACGTGAATTTAAGCCTCGCTGACAACTCAGCCTCCAGGCACCCACCGTACACAAAACTGTGTCACAGTATCATATGGCCGCCAGCTTCTGGCGATCATGGGGCGACAATCTCGGGAGAAGGGAGTTCCATATTTGGGCCCGGACATGGCAACAATCATACATCGGCATGAAGAGAAAAAAGATCTACACAATTTGTAAACCGATCGCGGGAACGGAAGCAAATGGCTGCGAGTCTGAGAGCGACCCGGGAATAAATCTCAAGGAAAGCTCAAGCGACGTCCGCAGACGTGTATGAAGGCCAACATTTGGGGGGATGATGGTCAAATGCGTCGCCTCCTCAACGTCAGCCTGGTTTTGGCTGAATTTTAAGGGTCGGAATGTTGAACGAGAAGGCAAGATAGGCCTCGACTGGACACGACTAAAGGAGCTGTGCCGCGTGTAAATCCTATGCACGACTCGGACATAGGGCGACCTTCTTGCGTAGCATTTGTGAGCGCAAATGAAGTTGGTGATTATATCAGTTTTTGGGTGGATTTTAGGGAATCTGTGTTGATGAGACGTTGAGATTGCCACCCTCGACCACAGAATGATAGTCGAGGCGGAAGTTCCGAATAAGCTTAACAGATGGCGAGAAAAGCCGAGAAGTAGAAACTGTTGATGACGAATACGGTGGAGGATGGCCGGGATTTCGATGCAAACAAGGAGCCAAGTACCTTCCGGAGTCTCAATCTTCCGCTTCTATTAGGTGGACGCAGCTTCATCGAGTTCAAGTTTATATGTGGTACTTGTGCACGGGCATTGGACTGGCAGATTCTCGGATTCTTTTTCTCAGGCGGGGGATGAGGCTCAGCACGCCCTGTATGGGCAGGAGGTAGTCTCCATATTGATACCACCGATATGCTGTGTAGGAGGAAATGGGTGATCGTTCTGATGCGGTCGACGATTTATCTGCTGTCGTAGCTTTTGGGGCAAGAAGTCAAAATCGATTCGACAGTTTTTCTTCAGAAAATATTCGCAACAACATGCACATAATTGGTGGAGCATAGCTTCTACCGTGGGTGCTACATTACGCCCGATTGCAATGTCTTAGCCTAGTCAGTAGTTTTTTCGGTACACAGATACATGTAGACCTTAAATGAAGGAAGGAACCCATGGGCGGGCAGTGACTTCTCTTTTGCTACCCCATTGCCTCGCCACGCCTCGTCATCGCCCCGCCTCCCTCCCTGTAGCTTTCCCCATCCTGCAGCTGCTATGTACTGCCTACATACAATTTGTATGTAGTGGGTACAGGGGCTGTAAGCACGCCTCCAAGGCTGGGCAATCAGCCATTTGTTCCAACCGGCGTGGGCGACGGCAAGCACATCACCAGACAATTGTGCGTGCCTCCTGCTTCGGGTTTCTCCAGTTCTACATACACCCATACGACGCTGGCGATAACATCCTCTCCATTCAACTAAGCTGTTTCGTGTCGTGGCTAGAATTAAGGTCGAAGAATATCCTCATTCATCGGTCCACTTTGAGATGTCAGTAGCAAAAAACCTAGAACAGACAGCATCAATTTCCGCAATGGCAGCAGTGTATCAACTCATTCAGCATTTGCGGCACCTGGTGTATCTCCACAAGTTTAACGGATCTCGGCCAGCGATGAGGGCCGCCTCCTGGGGTCTGTCGCCGTGCTGCTCCAGTGGTTTGCGTACATAACAATTCACTACACTAGACGGATATTACAACTCGATCATTGTCAGCGGCAACGACCCAGAATATGGGCTAGAAGCAAATACTCCGGGCAGAATCTTCTTGGATGGAAATCGGAGAATACAGGGGCAAACGTCAAGCTCAGGGACTGGCCTACATAGAAAGACATTGCATATAAAGCAAGCATACTATTAGGTTCGTACATGTGGTTGTCTATTTCGGAGAGAAATAATAAAGAAACTTCCATCAAACCGTCTCGACCCTTATATATCCCTCCCATCCATACATGCTATGTAGGTGCATCCAACGTACGAGGGTACCTGTATTCCTTCCATGTCACTGCCTGCAGATGAACAGGTACGGATGGATAGTGCTGGGCGTGTTTTCAGCGACAAAAAATTAGCAGTAAGAGGGAACTCGCAATGGTGCCCGGAGTTCCTACAGATATAAATCTTGGCGATAGGAATGAGGTACCCGTCACCAATAGAAAGTGTATTGGTACGTCACGGCTGCAGGCCAAAAACAGAATATGCCTTCGAGCAGAAATTCGTGATCCACTAAAATTACCCCACCCATTTACAGGCCGAGCGTTTTATTGGCCGATGATTGCAGAGGGACGCGCGGCACCCTCCAGATTTCCGTAGAGGTCCTCCACTCCTGGTCACTCTTGCTCCTCTTGGTCGCCCAGCATTACGCAGTGCCGGCTCCTGCCAGCAGTGGTGCGCACTCTTCCTCATCTAAGGAACGAGAGGGTCCACGCAACCCTGTGCCTCCCAAATCGTAGGCTGCTGCATTTTCCACTCTTCATCAGTTCCTTCCCTACCCGCCCTAATTTCCACCAGGAACCTCCCTGACTTACCTCCGTTTTCTCCCACCATCTCCTTCTCCAACTTCTAACTGGGACTGCATTATTCCTTCCTCCCTTTTATCCTCACACGGCCTGCTACCACTTTATTCCTACCCCATTGTGTGTTTCTTTTTCTGTTCCCTCAAACGATTGGTTTTTTTTTTGCAGCCTCTGTTCCATAGGACAACCCGACCGACGGAGGAACAGGCGATCTAGTTGTGACACGGCACCAACACAGACGACTGCTTGAAACCTAGAAGGAACAAATCCAATCAGGTCACGACGACAGCGACGACGATTCGAACGTCACGATCTCAAGACCGACGATAACGACCCGCGATTACAGCTTAGCTCTGGGAACGATTGCCAAATTCTATTGGCACTAGCTGGACCAACAGTGCCAGGAAAAGGCTGCATTTGGAGGATAAACACTCGCTTGGAACTGGCCGATTACAAGAATTCGCGATTCATATTCGACGGCAGCCTTCTATTTATTAATTCTCGACGCACGCTTCCGAGCCACCAGCAACCTATATTGATACGAATCGCAAACTACTACCGCAGAAATTTGAGGGAACCAAGGCGTGAGAGAGCCCCAGTCGGAAGCAAGACTTGCTTCGACGGCTCTCTATTCCCAAATATACCTCTCTTGACCTAATCACACCCGCTATTGTTGCGATCATGGAGCGGCAAAGACAACAACCCCGGCCTACCAATGGCGGAGACTACGGCGAAGAATGGGCGCACGACTTGAGGGTACAGTTTGAGCAACTATTACGGACAAGGCGTATGGATGCTATTCGGGCATCACGGGGCTCTACACCACAAGAGCCGCCAATGTCGCCAGGTCCCCGAGGGTTCGTCTCTGCCAGCAGTAGCAGACCCTCTTCATCATATGGACAAGCACAATCTGCATCAACCCCCCCCTCATATGCTTCCATCCGAAATCTCCCCGTCATCCCAACACCACCAGCCGCCGAAGACCGAGAATCACAGCGGTTCCGAAACCTTCTCATCTCCCTTTCAACAACCCCAACCAAGTATGAGAACCCAGGTCTCCTTGACGAGGCCCTACAAGTTATTCCATTAGACCGGATATATGGCGAGGCAGAAGAGGAGAGGCAATTGTTCCAGGCTCAAGCCGCGTCAATGGGCGATGGACGAAAGCCTGAATGGGGATACCAGGATTGCGTGATTCGCGCCCTGTTGAGGTATGTATTATATTCTGTCTTTCACTGCGGTTAAGCAACACCCACATCCATCTATTGTTTCCTAGACATGAGCACTAACACGATGTAGATGGTTCAAACGGTTATTCTTTTCCTGGGTCAACAACCCACAGTGTAATGTCTGCCTCTCCCCGACGGTCGCCAAGGGAAAGACCCCCCCAACCCAAGAAGAGACCGCCAACGGAGCTCTCCGCGTTGAGTTGTACCAATGTTCCAATCAAAACTGCGGAGCCCACGAGCGATTTCCACGATACGGCGAGGTGTGGAAGCTACTCCAAACCAGAAGAGGTCGCTGTGGCGAGTGGGCGAATTGTTTCAGCATGCTCTGCCGAGCTGTAGGCGGAAGGGTTCGTTGGGTGTGGAATGCCGAGGACCATGTCTGGACTGAGATTTACTCTGAACACCAAAAACGATGGATTCACGTTGATCCTTGCGAGGAGTCTTGGGACAATTCCCGGTTATACGCAGGAGGTTGGGGCAAAAAGATGTCGTACTGCATTGCTTTTTCCATTGATGGCGCGACAGATGTTACCCGTCGATACGTGAGGAAGAGCGAACATTCTATGCAGCGCGACAAGTGCCCTGAGGAGGTACTTCTCTACATCATGCAGGAAATCAAAAACGTCAGGAGGGCAAACATGAGCAAGGATGACCGATTCAGGCTGGAGAAGGAAGACCAACGCGAGGACCGCGAGCTTCGAAGCTACGTTATCTCGTCCATCGCCCAAGCTGTCACCAGCCTTGTTCCCGGAGCAGTGAGCCCTCCCCCTCTCCCCCCCCGCAATGAAGACACCAAAGCGCCTGCAGAGCAACATGGGCGGCAGAGTGGGAATGCTCAGTGGGTGTCTGCTCGCGGAGAATCTGGACGACCAAATCCACCACAGAATCCTCAAAACCCCCAGGATCCATACCAAGGCCCTCCCCGAAGACGATTCCCTTGAAGAAACTCGATTACACACCTACCGGACACAATCTTTAGTGCCCTCAGCACCATCAACGATTCACCAAGGTCTTACCCGACCAAACGACATACATGATACTTGTAATTTCCCTTGTGTTTAATCTTATACCACCTAACATACCCAACCAACGAACGATGCGCATAGTATAGATGACGGCGTTGGCACATGCAAGAGTTTCTTGTTCCTCATGGCCATTCAGGTCTGGTGCATTTCCATGTCACCTCATATATTTCCCTGCTCTCCAGCGGATATCAGGGGGGCGGGGGGGCACTGTATCTATTATAAAGCACTAAAACGCACAACTACGACCAACCTTGTTCCATTTGTCACGATATTTTTCGGTGGATTTATTTACTGGGGCCTCCGAGGGGTCATGGCAACGGATTTGGCTTTGATAGATGGTTGGATATCCATCTATCGAGATATCATTGGGGCGAGGCAGGAGTACATCGCTCTGTCGCCTCTGGCGTTCCGGAAATTGGGGTTTATTCCGTTTCTTATTCGTAACTAGCATGTTTTTTTGTTGCATTTACGAGACGTGGACGGGACAGGACAGGTCATTGTCCCTGCCCTCACCTTACACCGTCATACGTCATGGGATATGACAGCATCTGGCATGGGGCCCAATCATTCATGGCTAAGCAATAGCCTTCACATGTATTCGACAGTTGGAAAGACGCAGCTGCTACGGTGGAATATCCTCTGCGCTGTCTCGTGGAAGATTGTTTGGGCCATGGTGAATGCATACAGACAGAGCAAGCCAAGAACCTCAGGTACTTGAGCAATGGAACCAGAGCCGATGTGGAAGCACATCCTTTTGATAAAACTTACTACTATACTCCCTCTCATGCTCAAAGTGAAAACATTCTGGTGTGAGTGGTTTGAATGCTACCTACCAAGGTCTCTCATGAGTTCAACATTACGGCAGATCTCAAACGTTAGAGACACTGTGCCTTGCGGTGGTAAAGGACGAAAACTACTCGCGCCCAGATACTGAACCTTTACCTCTGTACTCCGAACCTAATCAATCATTAACCAGATAGGTAATTGCTCCGAGAAACATCCCCAAACCCAAATTCACCCTCGTGGCTCGGCGAGTCAGAATGTATATTACGTACAGGGGTATGATATAGGCTATTACGCCTTTTGGCGGAGGGATGGGGGAGTTTGACGCGGAGTGTCACTATGGGGATGCTACAGGAAACCCTGGTACTGACAGATAAGAGGCGAGCTGGTTTTATT
Source organism: Zalerion maritima (assembly GCA_022664585.2). Lineage (NCBI taxonomy): Eukaryota > Fungi > Ascomycota > Sordariomycetes > Lulworthiales > Lulworthiaceae > Zalerion > Zalerion maritima. Next base: position 186,170 of record JAKWBI020000009.1, read on the forward strand.
AGCCAGATGGGTGGGTTATGGCTGCAGCTGCGACGAAGGAGGATGCTTGTGTGTGTGGTTCGGCTTCAAGGGTTATTCTGGTCGCCCGCTCCTCCGTTTCTAGAACATGGCGGCATACTATCGTAGGTTGGAAGCGCAGGGGGTGCGGCGCGCGCTGGGCACATCGTTTGTAACTTGGGTCGCCACCGCACACGGCACTGACTGTGATATATATATATGTATATGTATGCCAAGCATGTGCTCTTTGATGAAATTGGCTTCTTGGAGCTTCCTGAGTAGGTGTCTACGTGACCGGTTGCTGCGAGTTGGTAGATGTAGATTGTAGAACGGAAAGCAACAATTAGTATTTGGGGGACAATGCATTGCGTCGTCGTCATCGTCATCGTCGTTCATTTTCTCGCTTTTTCGGTCGGTCGGTCTGTCGGGGGTCTACTTGCCTGCCTGCCTGCCTGCCTGCCTGCCTCCTTGCTCAGAAGAGATACTTATTTATCTATTGTGGATGGGGCTGCATGTCGCACAAGAAAGGGAATTTCGAATCTTCAAATAAGTTTGTCATGTTTTGTGTGTGAGAGAGAGAGAGAGAGAGAGTGTGTGTGTGTGTCGTTCTGATAACGAACGGGTGATCGATCGACCTAAGAAGAGGGTTAGAAATATTCATCCATTCCAGGCCGGCCACGATGCTGATGATATCAGTATCGAGGATATAGTTGATCTTGCGTACATACCTACCTCAGGTAGTTGTGCTTAGTTGGAATCGGAATTGCCACTGAGATGCTATTGAGATTGGGGTGTGTGAGGGGAGGGGACTCAGGGGAGTTTGAGATATTTTTGAATACCTAGCTATACACTAGTCGTATGCGATCTGGCACCGGGCTCGGCATAGGTTAGGGTGTTGAGCAGCCTGGCTGCTATCCTCATCAGCGGCGGTTTTGGGGTTGACCTCACTTGCAGCTTAATAGCAGAATACAACAGTCGGTGCCATTGGAGGAGATGCAAGGAAATACCGAACATAGTGGCATAATGTTGAGGGAATAGTATACGTGCGTGCCGTTGAAAATAGTAATGTATAAATCTACCTGGCCTCCGTCTAGTATGTACCTGTTCCGGCCGTGCGACGTGGTTAACAGTTAAATATGAAGCCCAGACGTCTTTCATGTATATACTGCGCCCTGTATAATATCTCGTTAGGAATATTGGTACTACTCCATGCTTGTACTACGAGGCGGTGATACTGTTTTCCCCTCCCATCATGACATTTACGAGGGTTATATCAGCTTATACTACATACAGCATGATATCAAAGCGGCCAAGCTCCACGGGGCGGCAGGCGGAAGCATGAGCATTTGGTTAAATAGAGGAAAAGCTTGGCCGTGAAACTTGACTTTTAAAGATCGAGTGTTCCCGCCTGGTTGGGGGGAAAATAGCCGAGTGACGTCTCATTCGCATTCATCAATTTGATAATACCGTGGCGACCGACGAAACACTTGCCTAGATGGGAATTTCTAGGCACAGCGCTAGATATAAGCCACGGCAGTACCCATATGAAGGCATCGGCGACGGCATCGGCGTCGATTTGCACTTGGGTCCCAGCTTGTGATGTATACATCTGGTGAATGCCCGATTGAGCTTTGAAGACGCAGAAGGCTCATGGTTATGCACCAACTTGCATTGCATAAAATGTTGTTTGGTATCCGGGAGATTTCGATTGTTAGTCGCGTTCATGAGGTCGTGTCGTAGTAAGCTTGAGCATATTAGGGAGCTGCTTGAATGGGATGACTATTTCCATTAATGCAAATTTTAGTACACCGCCTATGGCTCCTCCCAGTTGCTCTCACATGATCCGCTTCTCCTATGAGCCCAATCTCATAGTAGTAGTAGTAGTAGTAGTAGTAGCAACAGCAGCAGCAGTAGAGCAGTATCCTGTCCCCGGCCACACGGCCTCGAGGACACCCCACTACTACAAGACAGCATACGCACTTCCGTAGCTGACGCTGGAATCGTCCACGTCCGTCACCAGCGAGCTCCTCTCGTACCTCACGAACTTGAACTTCTTCCCCGTGTTCAGGGCCTCCATCGCAGCCATCACAACGCCAATGGGGTGGCGTCCGCAAACGGTATTCTGGGTACACCGCAAATTAGACAGAAATTTGTCATGACTTCCCGTCTCGATAGCCTCGATAGCAGCATCATCGAGCACCTTGATGGACTCATGGATGCTCTGCCCGCTGGGTTCCTCGGACGACCTAAGTCTTTTGGGACCCGAGTCGGGGATGGTGCTGCTAGGGACGTAGGCGGTGTACTGGAAGCGCAGGCCCCAGTGGCAAAAGTCGCTGGAGACGATGAATGAGTTTTCCGGGTTGGAAAGATAAGGTGCTAATATGCGGCCGGCCTCCTTTTCCTTGTCGCCGCTGATATCGCCGATGAGAATGGGGACGATGGGAGGGACTTCTGCGTCGGTAGGGAGAACGAGCTTGAGCATCGCGTATAGATAGGGAATGTGCATCTCGAGAGAGTGCTCCTCGATGTCGCGTTTCCGAGGTATCAGGCCGAAACTGCCTGTCGAGTAGAGAGACCCGAGGGTCGTAGTATCTGTCGCAAAGTCGCCTAGGGGCGTCGCATACTTGTGGAAGGTGGTGAGGGCCATCCCCCGGAGGTAGTATGTATGGGAGGGACCAAGAACGAAGACGCGCTTGGTGGAAGGGCTGACGTCGAGGGCCTTGTAGGCCCAGGCTGCGCAGGGTCCCGAGTAGGAGTATCCGGCATGTCTAGAGAGCTTCAAGGTCAGCTTCACGTGGAGATATCTGCATGGTGGGTATTCCTTACGGGGCAATAATAACTCTAGCTCCATCAACGGGTGTTTGTTCCTCTAACTTCACTTCGTCGAGCCACCCTTCGAGCTGGCCCTGGAGCTGTCTGGTGCTGCTCTCATACCAGGTCCCTGCATGGCTGGCGGGCCGGACACCCTCGCTGACGTATTCGTCGTCTTGCATATCCGTGCGTTGGGCCCGTGAAGGACTTTCTTTGGCGGTGGGACGGTTGGAGGAAGAGGGAGAGGAACAAGGGCGTAAGGAGCGATTGATGCTTGTGGTGCGCTTGCCCCTCGTTCGACGGACGAAGCAGTTACTCGTGAAATGGTGCATGTGCTTGCCGTAGTTCTTGTGGTGCGGGGCAAGTGCTGGACCAGGGCCAGGTGTCATCGCCCTGGATTCAGTACAACGTGACTGCACGCCACAATTGATTTATGGACCTTTCTGGCAATAGGAGGACAGAAAGAGGGGACCATGTCAGTCCTTTTTGATAATGTTGTTTCCATTGTTAATGACAAGTTCAAGAGTCATCAACCATATTGTCCACTAGCACTGTACTAGGCTTAATAATGGGTGTGTGATATCCATCCACTTCATTCCTTCCATTTCAGTTTTAATCTAGGATTCCGAAGTACCATGTGTTTCCTTGTATGTTTCCATTTCCATTCATGCGGGTACATCTCCGCTTCAAAGCTATGCGTAATGCCCATTATGCATGAGGTATTTGCTCCGTGAATGCCCTCATCGGCTTGACGAGGTCAACGGTAAAAATTGATAAACCCAGAACGCCATTACCCATACCAGAAAACAAATGCTTGCACTCCACTGATGCGCCTCAATACCAGGCGCCATGGACGGTCTCCTATGGGGGGTAGCATACCCGCATCGGCAGGCCCTTGTTTGGAGTTGCCACTCGGCGAGACACACGAGCCTCGATTGACGAAGAAACGGTTCATTGTCTAACAGACACCCACGCCGCGAATCGTCCAGCCAATGCCGCCGATCCACTCCTTCTTTCCGGCGCAGACCAGGCAACGGCGTTGCTCACTTAGGTTGCTGACGGAGCACTGCGAGCATACCACCTTTCCGCACGCCACACACCCACATTCGACCGATGAACTGAATCCGTAGTCGTCAACGTCCATCATGATGTCGTCGTCGGATCCCGAGACCCTATTGCCGCAATCCTGGCAGTTTTGGGCCTCCATAACTGGGGAAACAGAAGAGGTGGTTGATGAAGGGGCCGATCCTGGGATCTTGAAGAAGCTGTGGAGAGATGCCTGCTGACCCTGAGCCTTCGTGGCAGCATGCTGGGCGTGCTGAACCGGCTGGGGAAAAGGAGAGGCCACGGCAGGTTGTGGTTGTCGAGGATGGTTGTTGGAGAAGGCGCTATTGTTCTGGGCCTTGTATAGGAGACCGAGGGTGTGTCCTGTTTGAGAGGAATTTGACGGTGAGCAGCTGTCCTGATGCAACATGGCCAGCCCTTTCGGGGGAAGAGGGGTGGGCTCGGGGTTCTGGTGGTGGACTCGCCACTCATAGAACTTACGGTGCACCTCTTCGTCCGACGGGCGGTTGTCGCGGAAGCGCTTGAAGGTCCTGCTTGTGAGGTGGGAAGGAGTTGAGGATCGTGGCCGGGTGGGAGAGCACAAGTCGGTATCCATCATAGACGAGAACTTGTCGTGCCGCGGAGGAGACGAGAATTGGCTGCTCGTCATGGAGAGTTCCGACTCGGAACGCTTGCGCTTGAGGATGAGGCCCATATTTGCGGCTGTCGAAGGGTTAAAATTGATATGAAAATTCGAGGTCAATCCCGACCCTGCGTATACACAGTATGCGTTGCGTGGCGTGATGGATATCTCTCGAAATGAAGATGAAAAGAAACGGCAATGGGGGCTGGAGTGAGTTGGTTGAAGGATGGGCGATCTATTCGTGTTGGTGGACACACCAAAGGGACCAGTGTTGTATTTGTACCAGGTCGCAATTCGGGGTGGTGGAGGCTGGACTTTCTGGGACACAGCTGCACTTTACGCGACACTGGCACGCTAAGCCAATTCACGCGGCAACGCCCCACCCAATTAGCGGCCCTACGCGTTGCCTCTTATCACTCCGCGTTGCACACCCCAGGTAAGTGTGCCAGCCGAAATGTGGAGGGCGCCTTCCATGTCCACAAACTGCACAGCACAGACTGACCACTAGCACCTTCCGGCCAAGCTTACCGGTGTGCATTTCGACTATCTCTAGTATCTCTAGCAAAGTACATACTAGCAAAGGTAGAAGTATCTACTATCGTGTTGGCGTCCTTGCTGCCACAGCAGGGTTCATCTGTGCAACACCAAGTTACACCGTCCCACCCGAGGCGCAATATTTTCCACAGTACTAAACAATCTTAAGCACCAAGCTTCCCACTCCTCCATGGCCCGAGGACACCTTCATCATTTCCCTTCTCACGGTTTCAATGTCGCACAGATCGACCACTGTGGTGACAGGCTTGATCTTTCCAGTTGCAACCCATTCTCCAATTGTCTCGAGATCCTCGCGGACGCCAAGATTCCCTGACACAAACTCCATTCTTCGTCGAGTTCCTCGCAGCAGCCATGCATACCACAACTGAATCGCATCCACAATCCAGGCAAGCCAAAAAGGAATATTCTCTTTGCCAACGGTTTGTCGAAGAAGTCTCGAAGGTGGCACTGTGGCTATGGAGACAATTACTCCCTTTTCCGAGTCGACTTTGCGGAAGTACTCCGGTGCCGACCACTGCGTCGCATACACCAAGTCGGCAACACCGTCTTCGATCTCGTTAAGTCCACCTTTTGTGTAGTCAACGGCCTGGTCAATGATCCCTAGACCCAAGTGCTTTTCCACCATTGGCATCTTGGCGGTTGAAAGGGAGGTGATGACCTTCTCGGCACCGTACACCCTCTTGGCCACCTGACAGCCAACGCTCCCAGCACCCCCGAGTGCTGCCGGCACGATCACCGTCTTTCCTTGGAGAGAATCCAGCCCCATCATTTCGAGACCCTTCCTGAAGCACTGGAGGGCGGTTACGGTGTAGCCTGGGAGAGACGCGGCATCTTCAAAGCTGACTTGCGGCGGCTTGAGGATGAGACCCTCGGCGGGCATCACGGCATACTCTGCAGCCAGGGCAGGGTAGTGATATGGAAGGAAGGGGTGTTTGGACGACGCTCCATATACGGCGTCTCCTGGTCGAATATTGGACACGCCCGTCCCAACCTGCTCGACAATTCCGGATCCTTGGAGCCCGGGGATGAATGGGTACTCGCTGGTGGCGATGAATCAGTGCCGCCCAGCTGACGAGGATGTTCGAAAAGGGCAGCTACTCACAGAGGGTGGCCAAGCCACTTGGAGGCATTACGAGCAATCTGGGTGTCTCCCGTGATGAGGGATGCTGCGTGGACCCGGATAAGCACCTCGTTGGGCGACTTGATTTCTGGAACGGGGAAATCTATCAATTCATACTCGCTTGGCAAACATGACTTGGGTGCTGCAAGCGCACGCATCGTTGTTGGGAGGGCGGCCATGGCAAAATTGCATTCAAATGAAGTTATTCGAAATTTCAGACCTTGAACAGATGGATCCTTTTCGGGTCGGGGAGAGTTTCCCTTGTATTTATAATGCAATGATTCTCCGTTCGGTGGCCCGAGTGGGCGTGCCGAAGTATTCGGCGTTTCGGCGCTCTCGCCTGAGTCGACCGCCGAACATCGCCGAAAGGACCGGTGCTACTCACGAAGCCAACGTACCCAGCTCCGAGAATGTCAGTCGGTAGCACTTAGTGAATCAATCCTCCGGTCACCCGTGCCGTGTCGCTCCTGGAGTTGCACGCCAAGCCCGGATTTTCCGACTCTGTCTACTAGGCGGGCTGTCCAACACCAGTCCCGTTCCCGGGTCACCATCCCGTTGTTTGGTATACATTGGGTGTCTGAAAAAAATGCGGGCGTTTCGGATATAGCGATTCCAGCAAAAATCGTACTCATAGCTCTCGATTTTTCGGGTTGCCATGCCGCCCCAAGAACACGCCAGCAAAGCCACGGTAGACCTAGTATAGGAGACACATCCTATCTTGCTGGAACTTGAACGGTCCGTCGCAATCTAGTTAAGTGGATACGATGCTGTCGCCCCCCTACGATGACTGATATTCTGCCGAGCGGGAATGCTGTTCTCCTGTATACCTGGGGGATGGCACACGTTACCCACCTCACATTCTTGACTTACTTCTAACCATTTCTCGCCGTGCATCGTGAGACACTCGTTGCTCCCTTTACCGGCCATTCATTCTCTAATATTATATATATTCACCATTTCAACGGCAGAACTCGTAATATGCCCTGACCGTCTATCGCTTCAACTTTGATGCCACCTAAACCATCGTTGTTCTTGACACACTCACGGCGCATAAGCGATGACAAAAAAATTAGCAGAAGTGCTTTGCTTCGCCACTACCTTCCTTTTAGCATGTTTCACATCACAAGCTCAAGCCGTCTTCCAGTATGAATCGAAGAATAATGTGGTGGTGTACTATGCAAGTCTATACACCCCCTCGTTTGTCATCCTAATCTAACAACTCAAACTTCCTCATAGGGTCAAGGACCGTACCAGCGCGAGCTCTCATACTATTGCCGACAACCGGCGATCGATATGATCATACTCGCCTTTGTCCACCGCTTCCCGGAGGATGGAAACGGATACATCGGTACTAACTTTGGAAACCAGTGCGACGGGAGTGTTTACGAGGGTCCCGGAGATGAACCATCGGCGGACCAGCTGCAGAAAGACTGCAACATCTTCGGCATGGCCGAAGCTATCGACACATGTCAACACGTATCGGAGAAGAAGGTTATGCTGGCACTTGGTGGTGGTGCTGGAGGATATACCCTCTTTGGGGAGGAACAAGGCAACAAACTCGCGGACCAGCTCTGGGAGATGTTTGGTCCCAAGCAGCAAGGCTATACCGGTCCTCGTCCCCTTGATGGACCGACCTGGAGCATCGATATCGATGGCTTCGACTTCGATATTGAATATCCTTCGACCGACCGGAGCGTCGGATACATCGCATTGGCTCAACGCCTTCGCCAGCACTTTGCGGCAGTATCCACAAAACGATACTACCTCTCAGTCTCGCCCCAGTGCGTCGTCCCAGATGCAAATGTCGGCAGCTTGATGGCTGGCGTAAAATTTGATATGGTCTTTGTCCAGTTCTACAACACACCTTACTGCTCTGCGGGCGCCTGGGTGGACGCGAACACAAATTACCATCCTGGCGCGTACCCCAACCCCAGCCAGTTCAGCTACGATGAGTGGGCGGAATGGATCGCCTCGAGTCCTTCAGCCGGTGCAAAGATTATGATCGGCCTACCGGGAGCGACCACTGCGGCGAACCCGGCTAGCTACGTAGCCCCCGATGATATGGACAAACTCATCATGGCGTACTATTGCAGAGAAAGCTTCGGAGGCATCACCATCTGGGAGGCGACACATGCCTATCAAAATAATGCTGGTGGATTTTCCTTTTTTACGAATGCGAAGCGCTCCCTGGGCAAGGCATACAGGGAGCCATTAGCTTATGTGTGTCCGGCTAAGCATACGGAGCCGACGCAACAACCATGGACGACGGCGCCGACCGTTCAAACTATCGCAGTCCCAACAACCAAGATCTCGGTTGGTACACCCGTTTCCACCATGCCGGTGGATAACGGGGACGGCGGCAGTGGCGGATCTGATACCGACATCAATTATGGTCTTATTATAACCAATGACGGGTCTTGCGGGGTGAGTATGCTCACCCGGCAGTCGACGGGTAAGACGTGCGGAGGGGCGACATGCTGCTCTCAATGGGGTTGGTGTGGCATTTCTGAGGCCTGGTGTGGTGATGGATGTCAGAAGGGGTATGGGAATTGCTGGTAGGACATTCTTTTCAGCATCGTGGGCGTGTTGTTCCACTCATTCCCGAAACGTCGCCTTCTGCCTGCGCCTACTTTTCCTTGAATTTGGACAATCGTTTACTTGCCCCAACCGTCCATCTTCTACCACACTTGCTCTGGCCATACCGTCTGTTTTTCTCTTTTGCATCTGCTCTGTCGGGACTCGGCATATGTCGGGTTTTGCGTGGGACTCCGACTTTCCATGAGGGCGTCATATACGCACATGTATTTCTTGTCACAGGGAGATACTCTAGGAAGGCGGAATGACGGCAGAAAACACAATCCTACTTTTGATAGCATTTAACCTTTTGAACCTGGACTTTTATCTCTTGCCGAACTCACATTCTCTCGATTGCGCTGAGAATTAGTAGAGTGTGCAATTTGTGCCACGAATTGACGCCAATCGGCGAAAATTTCCTGCGGAGCACATTTCCGCTTTTGGATGCTTCAAAGTTGTGCCCAGGATCAATTCAAGACTTTCTTTTCCCCGCAATCCACTAATGCAAAGCGATGCAAGGTACTGCTCCCCACGCTGCTAGATGTTCATCATTTTAGAGGTGAGCCCCGGAAAATGTTTACTATTTCGTCTCTTTCATGGTGCGGACATGATTCGGGGTTGGAATTTGGAGACGGCCAAGGTGAGTCGGGTGTGGTTGTTAACAAGATGGGAAATGCGCTGCGAGCGAGAACGCTCTTGATATAATATAAAGGAACACCCCAGACGTCTACCAACCAGTGGCAGGAGCTTTCAACCGACATCCAAACAGGTAGAAACCCGATGCTTCCGTTGCTAGAACATCAGGACTAGGGTACTGCAAGACGCAGTAGTTCGAACATTGAAGCCTCATCTACTCCTTCCAGAAGGCGGCTGTCCTGCAACCTCACTATACCACCGTGCTTCTCTCTCTGTGTGAGGACGTTATCGGATAGCGAAGGGTCGTCGCCAACCTTGCCTGTACGCAGTTGGGAGCCGAAGACACCATTGTCGGCCTCATATTCTAGGAGTCGAAGAAGTTGCGACGTGCCACGACGCGCCGAGAAAGCAATCACGACGATACCGATCCAGTCTCTAGCGGCGCCACCACCTCACGAAGAGCCATATTCTTCTTGTTTACCATCCTCAACAACACCGGCTCCGGAGAAGATTGCGGCAGAGACAATCATCCCAACTACTACCAGTCCTCCCCCGTCCCGGAAGCGCCAGCCAGAGGCTCCCGCAGTACCCACGAGCGTAGCAGAGGAGCCGCCCCGCTGTCGAACACCAATAACAATTGCTCCCCCACCACCGTCACTATCGCCATCGGCACCACACCCTTCCATAGCCCTAGACTTAGACTCACGCTTAGACGTGGAGCCGGACTTTTCTTCCATATCCACGCACACGCCTAAGCCCGCACCGGCCGCCAATATGACGTCCGCCCCCGGGGGAACAATAACCCACATCGTCCTCTTCAAGTACTCCTCCTCCATCTCATGGACGGACCTCGAATCTCACTTCGGCGTCTTTCGCTCGCTGCAGCGCCGCTGCGTCCACCCTCTCACAGGGAAGCCGTACATGCTTTCCATGCGCATGGGCAAGAACCGCTCCTGGGAAAGCTTCAGCAAGGGAATGACGCACGCGTTCGTCCTCGAGTTTGCGAGCCAGGGGGACCTGGACTACTACCTCACGGAGGACCCGGTGCACCTGGGGTTCAGCAGGGACGTGGCGGGGAGGGGGCTGGTGGAGGATAGCTTGGTGGTGGACCTCAGGGAGGGAGAGCTTTTCGGGGAGGAGGCGACGAAACCCGACGGCGCCTCCCGCGGGGGGGGGAGGGGGGGCGCGAGGGTGTACAAGGGGGCTTGCCATTGCGGGGACTGCGGGTTCGAGGTGAGGGTTCCCGAGGGGGAGGCGCTGGGACACGTGCTCTGCCATTGCGACACCTGCAAGAAGATCTCGGGCGCGCCGTTCTCGTGTAATTACATCGTTCCCAGGGAGGCGCTCGCCGTGACCGGGGGCAATGGGGGGATGAAGACGTATACGTACCAAGGGGCCAGCGGGAAGGACGTGAGGTGTTACTATTGCGGGAGGTGTACTAGTCATGTTTATCACCACCAGGATGCGATGCCTGAGAAGGTTATTGTAAGGACGCTGCTTCTGGAGGAGGGGAAGGAGATGGGCGTCGGGGGAGAGATTTTCAAGGAGGGAAGGCTGGGGTGGGTCGAGGATTTGAGGGGGGCACTGAGGGGTGGGGATACGAAGGGGAAGAAGGTTACTAACGGGGTGTAATATGATGTGGTGGGAGACGCGGTGGTAAGGTGGAATACGGGGCATAGACATAGGATTTTTTGTCTAGTTTGGCATGCTGAAGAATAGAAAAGGAGGAGGCGAAAATAGAGGACGTCGCAGATACTCTTGGCTATGAAAAGATTATAGAATTTTAGAGATACAATGTTATCTCGCTCCGAGGAAAATATCCGAGCACCACACGCGCATGCGTTATATCCACGCCACCGCTTGAGGTTCTCCGATTAACGAAACAGAGAATAATTTGCTGTTTGAGATGGAATTAACAGCCTCGCCCTAATACTACCGGTAGTATCCAGACCTTCACATTGCAAGGTATAGAGCCTCGGGAGCGGGATTGAAGTGGAGTCTGTCCGCTTGTACCTTACTCCTCACTCCGGTATCACGTCGCCGTTCCATTGCACGTAATGAAAACACACCACGGTCCTCTCCAAGAGCCTCAACCCCAGACATCTGACAGCGGGCGGTTTTCCAACGCCCGATTTGCCTCGGGATGATATCGTTACTCCCGGCACCTTCTCTGGGGTACAGTAAAAGAGCGGTACGTGCGGTAAATAGTACCTGTGTATCTAGTAGGTATATGTGCTCCTACGTCGGAATACCGATGATAGAGAGACATATCCCGGCACCACTGTGGGCGTGGACGGCTCATTTCCGAATATATTTATTTTATTTATGTTGAGCCTTTCAACTTTAAGACTGGATCAGCGTAGGAGGTACAGCAGGTGCCTCCAATTTTCTGATCCTCCCAGCGAACAAAGGAGCCAGCATAAGAAAAGCGGAGGGGTGGGGAATATATTAGGGACAAAAAAAAAACAAGTTGATATGATCCAGTTTAAAATGGTCGTACTATATATTCCATCTTCCGTGGTGGGGTGGACTAGCTCTAACTACCCAGTCCTATTCCATTCGGGCTCATATGTACAACTGGTTTAAACTGTTGCAAGCCCCACATGTCGGGAGTTTATACAACGGGTCGCCTGAAAATTCTGATTGGCCAGGCAATTAACTGAATACCACATTTGTAGGGTGGACAGGGTCATATGCCGTTGCATTCTGCCAGTATCCTTGATTGTGTGTGCCACCAAACATCACCAGTCACCACCACCGAATCCCCTCCTTCCCAAACCCCGACATTTTAGGGTTGTAGTGTCCGGGGTATGCCAAGAAATGCAAGCACCGCCTTGACAACCGGATGGTTTTTCTGGGCATCATGCTGGTACGGCCTCCAAGCTCTGGTGGTGCCGAGGCTCTAGAAGAAGCTTCCCCGCAGTTTGAGGAGTGTGCTTCGGGGGGCTTCGCTCTTTGGGGATGGCTTCAACATCAAACAGCCCAATCTCAAACCCTAACCGCCCGTGGATGCCGCCGCTAGCGCAGGAGTTCCCTTCTGCCCTGCTAGGCGTGCGCCACACAACCACCACCACTGCCACTACCACTTCCACTGCCACTGCGGCGCTAGGCTGCTCGACGGACACCATCACTACTGGCACCACCAGTACCCCATGCCTCAATACTACACTAGCAGTGATATGTGTGGTGATGGATGAAAACGTCCTTGTTTGCGAGTGGTGGACAAACCTGTAAAGAAAAAAAAAAGAGATTTACTGGGACATTGACAGAGTCGGAACGATGTCAACGTAGCTAGACATTAACCCATCTAGTATCAGAGTATCTACGCTCTGCGTTAACAGCAAACAAACCCACCTAAATCATCGAGATGAAACGGTATATTTTTTCCGTCTAGCCTTTCTGAAACCTTGACCGGTAGCTATGAAGGTGGGATGGGGGGTTGAAGATGGACGAGGGGATTTCGACGGCGTTGTTGGAGAAAGAGGATGTATCCTGGTCCTGGACTCCTCCGGTGGTGTCGATGTTCCGAGGTATTTTGGCCGCTGGGCAGGTATGCGATGATTGCTCGTTGTAGATGGGAGACATGGCGATGTTGGATGAGCCGAAAATATGTATATAAATACCGGCTTAAAACCTCCCATGAAGTCTATCCCACCCCGATACTCACCCCTCACCACCAGAGCACCAAGCCCTTCATGTCAAGAGCCTCCCAGGTTCTCCCTATCCCCTCAGAGCAGCAGCAGCAGTAGCTTCGTGCATTCATCCTCTTCTATTCCGCCATTCACTCTTTCAAACATCCAACTTTTTGTCCCTATACTTCTTCCCAGTTAGGTCGAACCTACTATACTATACCAAACCACACCTTTCACCATGAAGTTCCTCGCCACCGCTACTGCTCTCGCCGGCATCGCCGCCGCCGCCCCTGCCGCCAAGCTCGTCCCCCGCCAGATTCTGACCAGGAATGAGCTCGAGTCCGGAAGCAGCAGCAACTGCCCGGACGTTATTCTCGTTTATGCTCGTGGCTCAATCGAGAGTGGAAATATGGTACGAACCCATCTCACTTACTTGTATCCAGTACCACACCCCCGCCCCTTCGCTCCCTGCCATTTAGTAGCATACATACCCCCCCCCACATAAAATTCACACATCAATATTTATTAACACATACTATAAAGGGAACCCTCGGACCCCCCCTCGCCGACGCCCTCGAGTCCGAATACGGCGCCTCCAACGTCTGGATCCAGGGCGTGGGCGGAGCGTACGAAGCACTCCTCTCCACAAACGTCCTGCCCCGGTTTACCACCCAGGAAGCTATTGACGAGGCACACAACCACTTCAAGGACGCGCAGTCCAAGTGCCCCGACGCCGCCATCGTAGCCGGAGGCTACTCCCAGGGAAGCGCCGTCATCGTCGGCGCCATCGAAGACGCCTCGTCTTCCCTCAAAGCGCAGATCAAGGGGACGGTTCTCTTCGGATACACCCAGAACCAGCAGAACGATGGCGGTATCCCCGGGTATCCTAGTGAGAACGTCGAAGTTTTCTGCGCCGTGGGAGACTTGGTTTGTACTGGGACGTTGGTTGTTACGGCGGCTCATCTGACGTATTCGGACGAGGCGGGTGACGAGGCGCCCGAGTTTTTGATTGGGAGGATTAATGCTTCGTAGATGGATGGGCTGGGAGTGAACAGGGGAGGGGGCGAAGGGATTTAGGAGGGCAAAATAGACGAATGATGGGGGTCATGAGTATGAGATATGATACTAACAACGAAAAGGCGGCTGGATATATGAGGTGGCGCATCTAACAACAGAGAGGAACATGAGCAACGATGTGTAGTATATAACTTCGATTCTTAGGCAGGTCATGGCTATGTCTTAGCTTGTCCCCTCACCTTTAGGGATACCTTCAGATATTTTGAATTGCATGGGCAAATTTCATCACCAAACGTCTTGCAGCTATGCTTCGTGACAGTGTACCGTGGCATCGTGCATATAGCAGTAGTGTCAAATGGGAACTTCAAGTTTCTAACATTGGTCTGGGAAAACAATTATCCGCCATGGGGTTTGTCCGAGTCCGTCAGAATGTAGTAGTACTAACTTAGTAGGTGTAGGTACTGTAGATCCCTCGTCCAATGATTAGGAAGCTTCATCATCCGAACATCACCGAGCGTCTTGCGCCAAAGTGACAAGACTAGCAACTAAGAATAGGACGGTTTCGTCTAGTTCAAAGAGATGTGGTATCAAATGCTCTCTTCACTCAGTTTATGGAGTGCATCATGGTCGTCGGCTGTGCGGCTTATTGCCGTAAGGAAAACTGCTCGTCCGTCATTCCACAAAGCAGCCGTGACTGTCATCACGACGGATCCGGAGGGACGTCCTTGCGAAAGAATGACAAACGTCTTTGTCGGAGACCCGGACGAAGCCTACTTAGTGGTTGAGCCCCAGGTGGGACTTAATCGCGCTACGCTGCAAAAGGGAATTCCCCTACTGCCCAACGTAGCCCGTGGCTATATAAAGGTGCAACAGGACTGTTGTTCAAGTCGATAGGAACCATGATAACAGGGCCAGAGACGGTGGAAACCGATTTGGATCGTGCTCCATTCACGTTCCACCACGAGAAACAGCATTTCACTCCTGGTATGTTCGTTTGCCTTTCTTCGTTTTCTTGGCTTCCACTGATAAGATTGACCGTTAGTTGGCGGTGAATATCCACGAGTCATGATAACTCAGCAGCTTCTCCTCAATAATCCGGAGAAGACGTCGAGTCCGGCAACGCTGTGGACCACGGGGCCCATGCATTCAATTACGTTGAATGGGACGGAAGGCGGTAAGTCTCCACTGGGTCTCTGCTGAATGGCGCCGGTCCTGACGGAAGAATACAGCCCAGTCGGAGGAGATGTCGAGGGAGAGCGGTGATAGGTTGAAGACAGCACTGGAACTCCTGAAGGATATGTGGCGAACCACAGAACTGGATCACTAGGAGCCAGAATTATCATCCGGCACCCTCACTCTCCCCATCCTTTCTCCTCCCTTTAGACCCCGTCCTTACCGCAACGCTCCTATAATACTCACCAAGCCTCTTGGCATCCCACTCCCTCGTCGCCACTTTCACTCGCACCTCCGCGAGCCCTAGACTCAACCCTCGAACATCCAGTTCGTGCCGACTTTTGCTTAGCTGCCACCCATTCATCCCGAGAAACACGTCGGCCGCTAGTAGCGTGGTCCTCTTGTTGCCGTCTGGGAAGGAATGGTTAAGCATGATGCGCTCCGAGAGCATTCCGGCGAGCTTGAACAGGTCGGCTTCTCCGTAGTGGTGGCGCTGCTAGGCCGACGAGAGGGCTGATCCGAGGAGGGACTCTGGGGTTGGAAGGGCGTTGGAGATGCTGCTAAGATGAAGACGTTTAGTCTGCGAGAGGGTGAGGAAGTGGAGGGGTGTGGGGATGGGTGCTTTGGCGGGCATTGTTTAGGGTGTTCAAGATAAAAAGAAAAGTTTTCAACAAGATCGATAGAAAAAACTCTGCAGCAAGATTTTGCAGAAGATGACACGCTGTGTGAACTTTGGCTGTGGAATTGCGGTGAAGCTGTAGAACAAATTCAATGGGCGAAGAATGGCCCACGGACGGGAGCTGTGCTGCCTTCATCACTTCTTGGCGAAAGCTTTGCGCACCGACAGCTGGATATTAGTGGATCCAAATTCGCGTATCTCGCTATCGCACGTGCTGTGGCCCTCAAATTGTGCCCAGAGCTCCAACCTGCAGCTGAGTCAACACACCCAGTTTTCAGGCTTCAACAGCTGTCGTTGAAACTGCCTGAAGGACTCGAAACATCTCTCTCAATACACCTGCATATCCATAATTCCTCCCTATCATGGCTCTCGATGACGGATGACCCTTGTGACCCTCAACGCCGAGACGCCGAAACCTGGTAGCCTAGATACAGGACACACATTATCTCTGGCCCACCGATATGAAATACTATGATTCAGAAGATCCGGACCAGCATGACACCGCTCAGTGGAAGGTTGGCAATATTGGCAGACCCCAGCGAAGGACAGGTGTTAGTGGCCCACTCGCTACTTCTTTGAGGAGCCAGACCGCCATGAAGAGGTGCAGCCAGGGGAGGGCTAGAGGAGAAACTAGGCCCCTGCTTGACCGCCACCAACGCAGTTCTCCCGGCGGGTGGGGCCGCATATTTTTAGCTGCATTCGACGCCAGACTGCCACGATATCCAAATGCGTCAACAGCGACTTGTCCAGCGGGTGCATTTGTGCCTTACCGGACCGACAAGCTATCCACCCAACCCAAATGACAGCACGAAAAGAATTTCGAGAGAGAGAGCGATGAAACCGTCCAACCCCTTCACCCGCCCTAGAGGAGTCCTGTGTTGGTGCCAAGGAAGATAATGCACGCGGACTAGAAAAGGGATGTGCAATGTGTTGGTGATATTGGGGGTTCATGGGCGAATAGGATGGATTCTTCTGATCGAGAAACACCGCTTTCCCAGTTCGAACGAATCAACTAGCTTGCGATTGGGACAAGAAAGGGTATAAGATGCTGGGTGAAAATTCTGGAGCCGTCTGCCCTTCTCTTGCTCTTTCGCCACTTGTCGGGAAATCTTGTCAAGTCGTCCTCATGCTAAAGCCTTCGTCCTCTTCACTGAGAGACGTAGCCAACCATCCCCCTCACCAATAGCAATATAGCGTTTTTCTACTTGATTTTGTTTGGGTTTCCATTTTTCCATTGATGTACGACGTTTTATTTGATTTCTACTTTTTGGTCGCACTCCATTCAAGCCCTCCACATTCAGCCACCATGGAAGCACCACCTTCACCGGCTCTTCCTCCCATTGAGGATGGAGCACCCCCTTTGGCTGCTCCAACATCAACCGAAGCCGAGAACGAAGGTTCGATGGTTACCAACAACGGAACAGAGGAGAGGCCGTCTACACCCGTCCGACAAGTTGCCGAGCTGCCAGCCGAAACCCCTGCTCGGGGTCCCGCACTGGCATCCACTCCAGCACCTTCACCGACCGCCGCTCCGACTCCCGCCCCGTCCATCACCGCTGCTCATGCCACAGTGCACTCTACCGCTGCTGAGAACGCCGATTCAAGCACGTGGTTCAAGGGTGTACTATTCCGTCTGAAGCAGCAGCAGAAGCAGCCCCCTCCGAAGGAAGCTTCCAAGGATGTCGTTAAGAGCAAGGGAAAGTCCACTGACTCACCGGCACCTAAAGAAAAAGGTCTTCTACTGGACCCCAAGGGCATGTCTACAACCGCCAAGGACCTGTACGAAGGGCCACAAAGATGCAAATGTTGCATCAACTGGGTTGAATGCCCGCCGAAGGACATGAAGCTCAACGAATTCGTTGCCAATGAGATGGCTCGACATGCTGTCCTTCTCAGGCATAAGAAGTGTCACGATGCTACTAAGCCTCCCTACGTCCTTCATTCGATCAAGGTTCAGAGCCCGTTGCTTCGAGATGCCGTGCGCAAGGTGCTAGCTGGCTACCCTGGTATCGCTACGGGCCTCGAGGACCTGGTCTTTGCGACCCCTTTTCGATGTTTCTTCCACAGGTTGAAAGAGTTCGAGAGAGCTGTTGGCGACTCGAAGCGGGACGCGACATCGGATGACGTCGCCACTACCAGCGAAAGTGCGGAGGCCGATGGCGACCGACAGAAGACGTCCGAGCATCTTTCCCTCATGTACGGCATCGTGTCTGGCGAGTTGTCACGCACCATTCGGGCCCATGCCGAGATGACTTCGAAAGGACGCATCACTTTTGAACTCCTATGGACTCTATTTCCACTAGGCTCACTAGTGTTCACACGTCACGCCCCCCCTGACGACGACCAGATGTTGAAGGTTAATGGTGAAGTCTTCTACGATGAGCAGAAGAGGCTTTGCTTCGAGGGCTTGTATCTTGACTTTGTCGGCGACCAATTCGGCTGGGGTACTGTAACCGTCAAGATGCCGCCCTTCTCGGGTGATATTCCGATTGCTGACCTTCAGGCGATACCTCTGGAGTTCCACCCACATCGAGTGGACTTGAAAAGGAAGCTGGTGGACCGCGGTCGGAAGTGGGAATCTTTGGCTGGGACACATCACCGTTCTTACTCGGGGAAGGCCCGATTTCTCAAGAAACAGGGCGGTGGCACTGGGCTGTCGGCAATTGCAGAGGTTGAAGGTCGTATTATGGTTGACTCCAAGGGATACCGTGACGCTATCTGGTGCGAGCTGCGCTCGGAGATTGAGCCTCTGCATGATGAATCGTCGGCTGGAAGGCGCTGCTTGACTGATGCTGAGCATCTTCTTTGCACTGCCGCAGTTCGTGGATACTCCCTGGGGCTCAAGCAGTGGGGTAAGTCAAACTCTAAACAAAATGAAGAGAATCTTACTAACAAACGGCAGCCGTGTTCAGCGTGGATTCTACCAGCGATGTTGAATGGGCCTCGGGCGCTTTCGACAGGCTCGTTATCCCCACAGTGACGAAGGACACAATTCTTACCCTCGTTGAATCACACTTGAGCGGCAATGCTAATGTTTCCGATATCGTGGCTGGTAAAGGTATGATTCCCTACCAGAATTTTCATGTTTTCAATCGGGACTAATGCTACCATAACACAGGACGAGGACTCACCTTACTTCTCGGAGGTAACCCCGGTGTTGGAAAGACGCTCACTGCCGAGTCGGTATCGGAGCGCGTCAAAGCTCCTCTGTACTCTCTCAGCGCTGGCGATCTGTCCGAGGGCGTCCAGGAAACCGAGAAAAGGCTTCTCGAGGTTTTCCGCCTCGTCGCGAGGTGGGGTGCTATCCTCCTTGTGGACGATGCAGATGTCTTCCTCACAAAGAGAATACCTGCGGGGCTCAAGGGCAACATGCTGGTGTCTGTATTCCTACGTATGCTGGAATACCACCGAGGTGTTCTCTTTATGACCACCAACCAACTAGCGGCTATCGACCCAGCTGTTGAGTCAAGGGCTGATGTTACTCTCGCGTACCCTGACCTTGGCTGCAGAGCTCGAAGCGAAATCTGGGATGGTGTGCTCGACATGTGCTCTACCCCTGTGGGGTTGAGCGAAGCAGAGCGAGAAAGCCTTGCCCAGCTTGAGCTTAACGGCCGTCAGATCAGTAGCGTATACAAGCTAGCCATGCTGTTCGCAAATGGACAGAATGAATCGCTCAAGGCCGGCCACCTTCGGAGGGCAGTGGATTTTACTTGCCCCAGGGCAAGACCAGAGGTCCCTGCGAGGAGGTCCTTGCTCCCTGAGAGATGCTTTCCACTTGTGACCGCAGCATCGAAGCGCAACTCGGTACAGAGCGTAACCAGCGGGTCAGCTACTGCAAGCAGCGCACCCACGCAGAGGACCGTGGCTGAGATCGTGGCAGAGACCGTGGCCGAGACCGAGCCTGAGGCGGATGAGACGACAGCTCCCCAGGCATCTACAGAGCCAGAAGCCAAAGTTCAATCCCATCTTTCCTCCTCTTCAGGTCAAGAAGCACCTGGGCCAGAAACCGAAGCCCAGGCCCATGATTCTGCCCCCTCACCCCGCCAGGGCTCTCCCAAGCAGCGACCAGTCACCAGTGCTGGGTTTCCGACCCCCAGGGAGGCTGACGCAGCCAGTGTGAACACGGTCGATTTCATGAAGCAAGACTTTGGTGCGAAGCGCAGGACTAGCTGGAAGGTGCGATGGACAAGGATGAAGTCCGTGGTGTAGTAGAGTAGAGATGGGTAGAAAGACGGCAGATGATGACTTGGACAACGACGACTGGGAATGGGGGTATGGGGAACGATTTCATTTAAATCAGACTGGTTTCATTGCTGCATATGCACAACGGCGAAACATACTAGAGAAATCACATATATCATCAGTAGCACACGGCGCAGTGGGATCATTATCAAGGCATTTCGGAACAGATTGATAGCATTTTTTTATTTGTATTTTTACTTTACCCCAGATTGGTAGCCTGATTAACATTGGTATATCTTGCGGTCACACCGAGAGTGTCGGACGCCCTACAGTAAAATATTCGTTGCCAAACTCTTGGCGGCAGGCATTACTTCGCTCTGGCCCTGAACGGTGAAGCTCAATGAATAAATCAATGTGGTGAAACTTCCTAATCGGGTAGTAGATGATGGCCAAAAAGAGTCGCACGAAATTTCCAGATGCAGTAATGACCGACGCTTATCTGTTTTTCACGTGACTCGGTCTCCGCTTTGAAGGACGGCCAAGGCGACAACCGGGGTGTTCAGCTCAGGCAGTTGTTGGCTTCCCTTGCTTTTTCTTTACAAGTTACAACCCCAGTAAAGACACGGAACTAGCCACCTTCACTGCCTTGCAACCTGACTTTCTCCTGTCGTTTTTATTCATTGAAGATTCAAACTAGCCAAGAAACTATGGCGAAACGCAAGCAAAAGAGACCCACGAAGGAGATCAGACATCTCAGGTTCTGGGCTGTGCGAAGTGACAAAGACGCGAAGACGACCATAACCAAAGGAGGAGGCTTGAAGATGAAAGAGGAAGCGAAACAAGTTACGAGGGAGAATATAATAGAGCATTTGAAGGGGGGGGAGGGAAATCCATATGTTTCGGCTTTCGAGAGTCCAGGTATAAACCCCCAACTGCTAAGGATACCCAGCCAACTGCTGGACTTATCTCCATACGTGACTAACGGCAGCAAACTACAGAATCCGCAGAATGTTATGCATCTCATCTTACAGGACTAGCAAGCCCGATGATCGATGAGTGCCAGGTCACCCTCAAGATCTCTTTCGTCAAGGTGAAGGGAGCGTATGGAACTGATGAGCTTTTTTTACCAGTGTGGAGGGCGGGGAGGATGATTGCGGGGATTTGGAGGCCTATGATGGCAAAGGGGGCGCGGGAGGTGTTGTTTTTGGAGGCACGAATTGTGACGCTTTTACTTGACTTGGATAGGAAATTAGTGTGGAGAAAGGGGGACGATTGGTTGGTGATGGGCGAGGTGCTGGCTGGGATGAGGGAGAGGAGTTGGGTGCTTGAGATCGAAGGGAAGGAGGTCGACGTGGACTGGAGAGACAAAGAGGAAGATATAGCGACAAGGCAGGGCGTCGAAGAGAAGGTAGAAAGGATTGTCCTTCTGGACAACGAGCGACCGCCAATCCGGAGGAAAGCTGACAGCAATGAGGAGGAACGTGCTGGTAGGGATGTCTCGGACAAGGGTTTGAAGGATGGAGGGGACGATGTGTCTCCGCCCAGGCTTACGGGGACCCCGTTGAGCTTGCTGCATCGGCCGAAACCTCACAGCATGGAGGGCAGGCACGGAGAACGGGAAGTGGATGAGTTGACGGGCGTGTTGGTACTTGTAGATTTATCGGATGCGGAGTATTCTAGCGACGATGGATTTGGTGGAGGAGGAGGGGGTTCCAAGCTGACTGGGTAGAGTGATCGGTGCTTGTCATTGTATTATGATGTCATTTGATCTTTGTTCGTTTTTTCTTTGAAAAGTGGGAATTGGGGCGCGATGGATATAGTTGGTCCTTCTGCAGATTTCTTGGAGGCCTGGGTTTATTTGATCTGTAGGGTTGGTTGGAGTCGTTACTTCCGCTTTTGCTACTTTTCAAACTTCACATAGGTGCATCGGGAGTTCTTGCTTGATAAATGTCATAAATCTGATCTTAGGGCCCGCCACGGTTTCTATTTCCAGTTCGACGGCTTCGAACTGACGGCGAGTTCCGGACTCGAGACTAGAAAGAACCTTCTTGAAGAAGGCAGTAATTGCAACCTACTATCCCCTGAGAACTCAACCGTTCCCCACTGCTCCTTCCTCGCATAATATTGGCCGCAAGAATAGCAGCCTCTTTAGCTCTTCCATTCTCGATGCCTGTCTAGCTTTCATTTTTACATCACCAACCAACTCTGAATGCTCACCAAGTATCTCGCCCATTTTCTCACTTCTTCCCCCTCTGATCCACATGTTTCAACCACCCATTCATTCCTAAATTAAAGATTTATTGACCCCATCCATCCCTGTGCTCCACTCCTATTTACTTAACCAGCCACACCCCAAAGAGCATCCCCAACATGCCTCCCAAGAAGGATCCACCCGGCCGAAAGGGCGACGGCGAGAAAGACAACGGCAGCGAGAAAGGAAGACCGAAGCCGGTGAAGAAAGAACAACGAGGATTTCGACACGATGCCAGTAAAAGAGGCGAAATGGATCGAAGAGACTTAGTGTCAGAATATAGCACGTCACCTTCGCCTCCGGTCAGCAATTCCAACTGCCTGCACTGCGAGGAAGGCATCAACCACATTCATCTGACTTCGGTGGTTCGGCATACGGAACTCAAGGTGAAGAAGGCCAAGAATTTAAAAGAGAGGGATGACAAAAAGAAAATCACCGACCCAAAGGCTCCGTTTCGAGGAGGAGAGGACAAGACACGCCCCCAGTTTGATATCCGCCCTGATTATATCTGTTTTGAAACAAAACAAAAGACGCAGGGAGAAGGCCCAACGACACTTGCTGGACCCCCCCAACCAAGTTCACAGACGTCGAGCAGTCCTCCCCGGACAAGTCCACACTCACAAAGCAGTGATCCCCAATGGCCTCGAACACACTTTTCTCCAATTACGAGCCCAGCGCCGGACACGATGCCGAAGTCGAGAGCTCAGCTTGGGCTTCCTCACGGCCAGTGGCCATCACCGGGGTCACCTAGGCCCTGGAACAGCGTTAAGAGTTCTCCAGGCTCAAATAGTACTCGCCAATCGATGCTCAGTGGGCCAGGTTGGCGTTCTAATGGCGGAAGAGGATCTACCAGTGGTGGCAGGGGACACGACCCCACACACTCCCTACAACCCGGTAGTCGCAGCCAACATGGACTAAGTGTCCCGAACAGGAACCCTGGATCAACTACTTCTCAATTTATGGCTCTTACCGGCGATTCCAGGAGGGGAAGAGGGTACACATCTAACGAGCTACACGGTCCATGGGCAGCACAAAATGCTGCAAGGCAGGGCAACATGCAACCGGCAACAGTCGGGAGCTTGTACTCTAACCCATCGCCTCAAGCATATCAAGAACAGGCGGCACTCGAGTCCGGGCCTTTCTGGCCTCCCACTACATATAACCAATCTCGCCCAGGCGAACAACCCTTGAACATGGAACGACAACGACATGCACAGCAAGTGCAATTGCAAATGCAAAATCTCCGGTCCCAACAACAACTGCAAATGCGACTACGAACTCTTTGGTCCCAACCACAAGTGCAAGAAAGGCAACAGGGACAGCAGCTGCAACAACATATGGAAATGCGGAGCATATCGCCCGCTAGGAATGTTAACCAATATGGATCAACACAATTATCTCAGCAACACAGCCCAGTCAACAATCCCAGCCTTCAACATAGTGTTCAGAGGTCAAACCAGGGCCAGCCCATACCTGTTCATGCTGCAAACCTGGGGGTGGCTAGTGATACTCGTCTGCGGCCTACGGCACCTCCCTACAATCCCTCGCCGAACCAACGCCCCGCCACAAGTAGGACTACGGATACTACGAGGGACAGCCGGAACAGGTCATCAGGCAGCAATAGCAGCCAGCAATAGACGAAACAATGATGTGGTCAAAGAAAAGGAGGGGTTGCTGGGATGGATCAATCCCATCGGTGGGACCCTAGCAGATAATATTCCTTGCAAGTAGCGACCCTAACAAATCCATTCAGCGTTTTGAATTGCATTCTCGCCTAGATCAAATGTGAGATGGTCCACTTCCTCGTCGTACTAGTAGATGAACTTTCAGATTTTGTATTGCCGTTATTTGTTAGATTGCATCTATCAGAGATGCCCATTACCCTAAAAGACGCTGTCATCAACTACTTTGTCAGCTTGGATGAGGCATTGTTTCTTTCCTCATCATACGAAGAGTAGTCTGCGACTCGGATGCGGAAATAGTGACATGAATCGGAACCGTACTCGCCAAGTCTTGAGGTGCTGACGGTGCGGAAGAAATGGAAAAGAATCCGCAGTTGGAAGCAGAAGATGAAAAGCCGCGTGACTGGTGTGCAAGGGGTGTGAGGTACTTGCACTTGATTACTGTCTTAACGAAAGATGCGGAGAGGGAAGGCGAAATTGAAAAGATTGAGGCTGCGGAAGTTAGAGCTGGTAGGGAAGAGGAAGGCATAGAGGCAGGGGATGACTAAGGTGCTAGAGATTGGGGGGGTACTGAAGGGCAGGGTGATAAGGGTGATAAGGGTGATAAGGATAGGGATGAGGGTGGAGACAGCGGCCCAAGTTCGAGTTTTTGGGGAGGTGGCTGAGGAAAATAGATAGATGTGAGTTCTAGATTGGAGCCAGAACGGTACGATATGAAGGTGGCTGTTTGTTCAAAGACTTGCCGCAGGGCTGCATAGCTTGCTAAATCCAAACTTGAAACGTCGGGTGCTCACAGATTTTCAAGTTTTGGAGAAGACGCAAAGAGTAGATCTACCGGGATGGCGTGATCTATAGGAAGCCTATCGAGACACCTATTAGCTCAGTCAGTAAAGGACCGAGGTTAGAAGTCGCGTGACCTTTGGAGGCCGGCAAGGTTTTTATATCGGTTTTAGTGAAAATCATGTGTCCTTTGTTTTTATACTGCACATGGGGATTTCACTACTAAAGTCGCGTGACATTCCTCGTGATGTGCCTCGTGATGTCCATCGTGACCGCGACTTATACTCCTAGCACTTGCGTTGCTTTACACTGGCATTCGGAACAAAGCTTTCTGCAAATCGATGTGGCTTTGCTTTTTCACTGTGGCACCTTCGCGATGTTAAGGTCACACATGGGCGGAATGTTCTCTTTGTATCTCAAGGCCTTGTCGCTGGCGTTTGAGGATGTCGAGTCGAATGCGAAGGAGAAAGAGAAAGCAATCGAGGGCTGAGGGCTGAGAAAGGTACCTGAAAATGAATCCTTGAACCGATACCGAGGGCCAAGTTTCTTGCGAACAGCTTTGTTCGGTGCCTAAAACGCTTGGAGTGGCATTTTGCTAAAACCGAGGTATTCAAGAGAGAAAGCGGATCGTGAGGATCTGAGGTGCATCAGCGACGGTATTGATTCTTCCTTGAGGGATATTTCAACGCCTTACCTTACCTTACCTTACCTCCTCCACAGAAAAATATCCTCTGCTACTACCTTCCCACTTCCCACTTTCCACTTCCCACTTCCGCTCATACCTCCACATCTATCTATCTCAACCTCTACATCCTCTCAACCAAACTTCTTCTACTCTCTCGTCGGGTTTGTCAACCTATCGATCCATTTACTTTCCCCACGGATAGATCAACTTAAATCAAGCTTAGCTACAGCAGCGAAACTAAACAAAAAAAGCCCTAACGAGCAAAATGCCTGCCTTCCAGGACTGTGAGCTCTGCACCCAGCAAGAAAACCATGTGCACCTCAACTCCCGGCCCTTGCGCGTCCAGGGCGGAAACGTGGGGGACACCGTGGAACGTGGGCTCCGCGTGATGTTTACGGAGGAGATTATGGAGTTCCCTTCGGCCTCGGGAGAAGGGGACGGTTCTGTCGGAGAGACTGGTGCCGCTGGAGACTTTGGCGGTTCTGGTGGTGATGGCGGCCGCTTGTCTCGATTTGGGGATTGGATTGGTGGTAGAAATGGTGGCGATGGCGATGAGATGCCTGCCCTCCGCCCCCGTCGTGTTCCTCCCTCCGTTGTCACCACCGACGTGGTGGTTCATCCTGCGGGTGGTGCTAGTGGCCGTGACAGTTTCGATTCCCGTACTACTGCTACTCCTCGTGCGAGTACCGCTCCCGGCCTTCGTTTGCCCAGTCTTCGCCCTCCGCCTCCCGGTCTCGCTCTTGCCTACGACCAGGGCCATGGCGCCTTTGCTCTTCGTGTCCGTGCCGCCGGACGCGCCCAAGACCGAACCCAAGCACCGGCCCAAGCTAACAGCAGCAGCGAAATCCATGTCGCAGGGGAAAGGGCTCAGACGCCCAACCCTCCCTTCGCTGCCAGGCGAGCTAGGAAGCGTGCCCGTCTCGCGAGGTTGAATCGCGCTTTGGAGGAGAAGGAAAAAGAGACGAAGCAGTCCGAGAACGAGGAGGATGAGGAGTAGAGAGTAAGTTAAGCCTTTTGCCGATATACATACCTACATGAGCCGGAAGAATCGGGTGAAGCAGTAGTGCTGACAGCGACCTTGGTTACTATACTAGATCAGTCATGGACCCCGCCCGTCACGTCTCGCGCCCGCCTCACCGGCAGCCGACCTTCTATCAAAAATACCTACCTCGACAAGAACAAGTATGATGGGATTTACCCTGCGACGCTCGGCATACACCGACTAAGGAAACACAGGAAAAGGCAGTGGAAACGTAGGGTGTTGTGGGAGGGGACTGAAGAATTCTGGTGGGAATGACTACTCCTATCGTACTAGAAACAGGGATATAGATTTCGGGGCTCCTCACGGGGACTCCCTTTCCCTCCACGGAAATACGCAATGATCATTCGGAAAATATTCTTGCTAACATATATATCATACTGTGGTAAATGTGGTAATATCATATGGTGACACGTATCATGATCCAACAGCACGGCAAGGGTAAAGTCGTGTGGCGCTGTAGGCACCTGGGAAATTTAGGGTACAGCTCATAGCTGAAAGTTTATTCTAGCCTAGTACGGAACTCTCTAGGCTTGGATTGGCTCGCGCCGCAGGGAGTCTAGATACACATCCTGTGTTCAGGGCTGGTATGGTGACTAATGTGGCTTGCTGATAGGGGAAGGGATGGTTTGCGATATGAGGTGGTGACCAATCTATTCTTGAGGTCTTGCCCACACAAAGCTCGCCTAAAAAGGGGAGAAGAAAAATAGGGCAAGAAGGTTTTGGAAGATAAAAGGGCAGCTGTACTTAGAAAAAAAACATCACCAATACAATACCAACACTTCAGCTTCTATTAATACAACTTGATATAATATTCACACCATTTTAAACAAATATCTTTACCTTTCCCGCACCCGATCTTTTAAAGACAAGGTTTTTCAAGGTTTCTTCTAAAATACAACACACAACCTATCTACCTACCTAATCAAAGCTCACAGACATAATCACGGAAGCAGTGAAGGGGGCAGAAATGGATATGGATATGGGGATGCATTATGTCGGTGGTAGCGAAACAGCAGTAGCCCAGAGAGCTTCTGCCTCGGCCTCTGCTTCCGCTTCCAGCCCGGATTCCAGATTGCCGTTGTTCTCTCCGCCGATACAGACTGTGTACGAGAGGAGCCAGAGCGGTGCTGGCAAATCTCCCAACGCTGCTTCTACTGGCAAGTCCTCCTCCAACACCAACACCAAAACCGCCATCACAAAGCCAAACTCAACGTCCCAGGAATCACGATATCCAGATCTCGACCCGGACCACCCCCTCCGCGGGGCGTCTCTGCGCCCCATCCGGTCCCCTCCTCACCCAAACTGCCAAATGTGCAGGGACGGGGAAGACCACATCCACCTGGTCTCTTTGTTGGTTCCGTCGGGACAGGGCAGGCATGGGAACGGGAAAACGGGGAAGGAGACGAGGGTGCAGGATAGGATGGAGTTTGCGTTTGAGGAGAGTGTGGTTTGTTTTCCCCCTGAAGATGGGGAGGATGACGGTGGGGATGGGGATGTGAAAATAAAAGAGTCTGGTGTTGAGGGAAAGGGAGAGGGGAAAATGGAGGGGAAACAGAAGCAAGGCATGAGAGATAGACTGCTCGAGAAGGCAAGGAGTGCGGTGGCGAGGAGGCAAGAGAGGTCGAGAGCAAGAGCGCTGGAAAGGCGCCAGAAGGAGCAGGACCAGAACCAGACCAAGAGCCAGGGCAAAGAAAAGGGAAAGGGCCGGGACCAAGACGACAACAAGTACAATTCATATGCGTCTGAGGGTGTGCGTGGATCGAGATATAGTAGCCCTCTGCGTACCGGCACTTTTCTGAGGGCTGGTGGCAATGATTCTAATAATACTGGAACCGGCATCGCTGGTAGGCCTGCTCAAGCTCCAGCACAACCTCAATATGAGCCTCTTGCCCCTACTGATATTGCTACCAGGCCGATGAATGGGGCTGGTTCTGCCGCGCAGAAGGCGAGAGAGGACGCTGGTGGGGAGGCATTGGCTAGGTTTTTTGCTCCTGCTGAGGTTCCGAAAAAGGAGGGTGCTGAAGGGGATGAGACGAAGGGGTCATGGAGAAAAAAGAAGGCATAGAATAGAACTCATACGGGGCCAGGCGAGGCGTTACCCGGTCGTTCGACCAATGATGGAATATATCCAGTGTTCTGGTTATCAAACTATTTGCCTCAGAACCATTCAGAATAGCCCGGGCTGCATCATAGAAAAGGGTGGAGTCTGGTCAAGGAGAAGGAGAAGAACATTGGTATTCAATTTCCATCTGGCAAGGGCGTCTAGGCGTTATAATACCCCGAGTTAGGGTCTCGGATTCATGGTGGATCAACCCCATATACATCTACGGGTGTTTTTCCCCACCGTTGCACCTCTGTCCTGTGTTTTTCTCTCCTGAATATCTACATACCTCTCCAAGAGTTCAAAGTTCATGATTTATTTGGTTATATTTTAGAGTGCATAGATACATCCCCGTCATGCTACCGGGTAGGACTGCGCCACAGTGGACATGAGAGTTGTGGCGCAAGACCAGGACCTGAGAGGCATGCCGTCATAGGCCAATGCACCTCGGCGATCCTTGGCAAACGTGAAACCTCCAAAGACGGTCGCACGGAGTTGACAGCGAGTCCACACCAACGTATTTGTCCTGCCGTGACAGATTCGAACAGCACGTGGACCCCTCAAAGGCTGCGCCCATTTTGCCGCCCTCTAAACCCGTTCGTTTACTCGTCGCCATTGTTCCCGAGAGGATGAGCTCGCGGGCTCGAGTTCAGCTCCTTTTTCAGGACGTCTTCTTTGTGCCCCAACAATGAATTTCCAAGTCCGCCACGGTTGGAGCCCGAGTCAGGGCCGGCGGTTCCTCCTGCTCCTCCTCTTTTCTCATGCGACACTCTTGGCCACAACTCTTGCGTACAAGCCCTTATCCGACAGCTTCCTCAAAGCCATTCCCTCGCCGGGCAGCGACTTCGACTTCACCGATGGCGACCTGCTCGCACCCATCCTCATACCCCGCGTCCCCGGGACGCCGGGACAGCTCCGAGTCCAGGAATTCTTCGTCGAGTGGTTTCGAAAGGAGCTGCCCGATTGGGCCGTCGAATGGCAGAATTCTACCTCGAAAACCCCAGTTGCCGACGATATCGACGTGCCGTTCATGAACATAATATTTAAGAGGGAGCCGCCGTGGGTGTCGAGGGGCCAGGCGAACCTGCTGACCCTTGCCGCGCACTACGATAGTAAGATGACCCCGGAAGGCTTCATCGGGGCCACGGACAGTGCCGTTCCCTGCGCCGTCTTGATGCATGTGGCGAGGAGCATAGACCAGTACCTCGCTCAAATGTACCAGGAGATGGTCGAGCTGGACGAGCTGGGCGGTACTCCGGAGATGGACATGGGTGTCCAAATTCTTCTCCTGGACGGGGAGGAAGCATTCGTGAAATGGACAGACCAAGACTCGCTGTACGGCGCAAGGAGCCTGGCAGCAGCGTGGGAGAGCGACCTGACGGGCGTTACGGCAATGGGATTGTTCCCGAGCAGGATCGACCAGATAAGCATTTTTGTGCTGCTCGATTTGCTGGGGTCGGCGAACCCGCGCATACCGTCCTATTTCTTAAACACCCACTGGGCATACAAGCACATGGCCAACATCGAGGACAGGATGAGGAACATGGGACTGCTGGAGTCGAATCCCAAAGATCCTTTTTTCAGGCAGCCGGACAAGGCGGCTACCGCTTTTGGAAAGTCGGGGGTTGGAGATGATCATGTCCCATTCATGAAGAGGGGAGTCCCGATTCTCCATCTCATTCCCAAGCCTTTCCCCGATGTCTGGCACACGATGCGGGATAACGGGCAGAATTTGGACATGGGATCTACAAGAGATTGGGCAAAGATTGTCACGGCGTTTGCGCTAGAGTGGCTGGACATGATGGAAGTCTGGCCGGATGAGACATAGACTGTCTTTGTTTTGTTTTCCGTCTTTGTATGCCACGGTATCTCCCTGGAAGCTAATATACTATACATACATCATTATCAGCACCGGTCCAGTTCAATTACGCGGGTTCCGACTGTATGCATAGTCCCCATACTACTAGAGACGTACCATCAGCCCTCAAGTTCCGGGATCAATGTAACCTGATGCTATGAACCAAGAGATGATAACCGACTTGAGAGTGCCGGTCAACAAGGATCTAGCAACGGTGTCACCTTTGCCAGAAACCCCGTCCTTGTCCAGAATATCAGGTCAGCTCAGCACGAGGCATCACGAGCAAGCCATTTCCAACGTGGTCCACTCTCCCCGTGCCAAGGAGACTACAACCCATTCATAAAACGAGGAGCAACAGCAGTACGTCGCGGTTCCCAATGGCGCCGAGACGGCCGTTCCAGCTCCGGCCATGTCACCGAGGGCGCCAGTTGCGGCCACGGCACTTGAGCCAGCCGCCCAGGGACAAGGGGGGAAAGCCATCAATGTTCATATCTAGCACGCTCATACTAAGACTTAGGCTACGACTTCAACGGCGCTGATTGAAAGCCACTCCGGAACGGGAGAAGCAGAATGCTAGCACTCACATAGAGAACAGCGCTACTGAGTCGTCCTACCTAAGAAGCGACAGAGGTTTCCTGTTGTCGCCACTTCCGCCAGAGCTGGAACAAGGCGTTCCAGGACGCAGTGCTGCTCTTTGAAGGGTCTCTGTCAACTCTACACACGCAGGACCTAATAGTAGAACCGGAAGAGAATGCCAATTCCCAGGAGACTAGACCATGAGGTATTCCCAGGTCCGTTGCGCTAACTCTAAATCGTCTGGTTAATATTTCGTACACCTCTAATTAGCTGCATATACCCCGCTGGCAGCCAAGGTAGTACCAACTGCAGCAACATAGTCCCTACACCAGGTCCTAACGCTGGTCCTAACAACCCGCACGGCAAAAACGTGGCAGAGGTACTCCGTGAAAGCAACTTTGATATAACTCCACTCATCATAGACGATGTGCGCTATAGCCTCATCGTGGCGGTAATCATCGAGCGCGATCGAATCACCAGGATCGAGGGAGATATCCCGCTGCAGAGGCGCCCCAGGATCCTGCTCGAGTGATAATCAGCTCTAGTCCTCCAGCTTTTGCCCTCCAAGGTGCCCCCGAGACCCTAAACGAATGCCTCGTAAACCCGCCAGTTCACGACGCATGGATCTGGGTAGCAGCTGCTGCCGAATATGATGGCAACGAGGAAGGAGACAAGCAGAATGACGTGGCAGGGCAGGCTCGTGGTGGGCAGCAACTACCAAGAACCATCTTCGAAGCCTACGTGGGATGTTAGAGAAGGCTCCCGCACCTCAATAACTTTGTGGACAAGCTCGTGCACAGGACGCTATATGATGCACCGAGGGAGGGTATGTTCGGAACTGGGTGGCAGCCTGAGGGATAGATGCCCGCGGGGAGACGAGAGGTTCGGCATCTAGAATAAGACCTATTCGATGACATAGCGGCCACGATGTTCTAGGACCTGGCCACTCGTCGGGGAGAATCTACAGGTTGGTGTTGAGAAGG
This sequence comes from Zalerion maritima, assembly GCA_022664585.2. NCBI lineage: Eukaryota > Fungi > Ascomycota > Sordariomycetes > Lulworthiales > Lulworthiaceae > Zalerion > Zalerion maritima. The sequence goes on from JAKWBI020000009.1 coordinate 218,191, forward strand.
TAGTTTTCTTAGGCCTTTAGTACACGGGGACGACAAGAAGCGAAACTACGAAGAAACATCTCCTAATAGCAGGCGAAAACCCATCACGGGTCTCATTTTGGGCAAGGTTGAACGATATCTACTTCCCGGATCTTAGAATGTTTCCACTTGGGCAATCCACGGGAAATGTGTAGCCATAGTTTTCATATTCGCTGATATTGTTGGTGTATGTAGTCCACACGGGCAGACTCCAAAATTTAGATATTAGAACCTCATTACTAGTGAACAGGCGGTCCTGGCGCTTTTTAGAAACACATGTAAATATATATTAGCAGCTATCACATACTGTCTCGTCCTACAGCGCAATGCCGCATATTGAATACTGGGTTCTGCTGTGGTTGGAGGTAGGCGCACTCGCGGTGGGAGCTTCCTTCATTTGAATTTGGCAATTAAAAGTATTTGATTCACCCAGGCAGCCTTTATTTAGTTCTGATAGCCTTTTCCACGTACCAAACCAAACTTCCTCCCCCCCAAAAAAAAGGGTTCGTACAATCTTACCACCGCAGTACGCCGGTCCTGATTTTATTATACGCAGATCTTCCAGGCCCAGCGTATTTTACCCTAAATTAAACCCCATTTCCAAACCACCACAGATTCCTTACTTCCCCAATCCCAAATCCAAGATGGGCCCATACGCAAAGATGCAGAAGGTTAGTTGATTACTTCTCAGGAAGTAGCTCGGCGTACCACCGCTATCCATGAACTACGCTAACGCTTCACTCACCAACAGGCGATGGAGATAGTATCTCCTGATACACCCATCACGCTAGAGGACTTGTACAACATCGCAATGCAAGGATCCAACAAGAAAAGAGGAGCCAAGCGCTCAGGTGAGGCCAAGAGCAAGGGAGTTGGTCTCCGTCGCGGCCCTGTCAGGGTTCAGAGTGAGCAAACGCAAGCTATAGCAAGACGTAGAGATGCCAGCAGAAGGACGATAATCTCGGAGCGACGCCACAGTACTGTGGTTTTCCCTAGTGTTCTACCAACCTCTCTTTTTAAACCAGCATTCGAGCCCCGCCGCAAGAGTCTGGATGTCCTGGGAAATCTCGGAGAAGAGAATGCCTTCGTCCCTGCTGCCTCCAACCACGCCGCAAACAGCCACGAATTCCACGGTTCCGACATGAGCACCCTTGTCGGACCAAACGGAGATGAAGCGACGGGCTATACGGAAAAAGAGAATTTTGTGCCAATGATGGTCGATGATGCCGCTTCAGATGCCGGCATCCTTCAAACGAAGTCGCCGGTTGCTTCTGCCGCTTCTGCTGCCTTTACCGATTCTCCCACCACGACGATGCCGGCCCGCAATTTCGGCACTAAAGAGCTTGCAATGGATATGGCGGTTCTTTCTTTGGACAAAAACTGAGAGGGCAACGAGATGGGGACATCCTTCGGTACCAACAGAGTGTTCGGGGATGAAGGGTATAAGTTTACTAAAGAAAAGAGCTGTATCAAGTACACACCCACACGCTGATTGGCTTCCCTGTTCTAGGTCTTGGGAACACGAACTACTACTACAACGTTCAGCAACAAGGCAACTGTAGCAGGAGCGACAATGTGAGGCGTTGTTGTGACGCGACTATAGGCTGCGCACGGACCATGTGGTATTTGCTCTCTAGCGTACGCCACCACAATGTGCCGTTTAGTTTTAGTTTACTAACACAACACGTGATACCACTATTTGAGTATCTTGCGCTGTTTCCTATGATCAATACGGCAGGTGTCTTTGTTTAGCTGGCAAGCTCTAATTTGCAGCCTCTGCACAAACGGACGTCAGGGCAAAGTGTTTGTTGCCGGGTGACATCAAAGTGGGAACGTTTGCTCTTGCCATTGCCGCTAACTTTCCCTCATCGTTTTTTCTCCATCAATAAGACCCTAAATACAAGATTCCTGTCGCCCTGAAAATCTTTCATGGCCAGCCACGTGACATGTAAATAATGGGAATATAATCTCCCAAGCGCCATGATGTGGTATTGGTGATGACCACGGAAAGCGCAGGAGTGGAGGTACTTGGTCTTCACGGAGATACGTGAGAATAAACCGAGGTCGTCCACATCCTACCAGAACAGGCAGACACTTGTGAGGTTATCCGAGCTCCCTCTTGAGTCTGTACAAAGGCTTGGCATGTTGTTCTTGAACACTGGGCTATCTCGAGTATAGGATACCCACGCTACCAGCGTTGATCTTGCGCACACCCCGGAATAATGAAACAACCAGTCCCAATGCCTCTTCTCGGGTATTGATATATACATCCCGTTCCCTAAGTTTGAATCTAATTTTGCCCTCCCCTACTTCTCCATCGCAAACACGACAAAGCTTGCCGACCTCTTACGGCGGCAGTACCCTCATCCACGGCTATTTATCGACCCAACCATACCTCTTCCCGAACATGTCGGACCACTCAAATGACGGGGACTCCATGCCCTCATCTTCTCCCGTGACATCCCCGCCTCCTCCGGCGGACCACGTCACCGACGATGGTGTCACCGACGATGGTGTCACCGACTGGGATGATGGCTGGGTTGCTCGCGTTAGCAGTCGACGTCCAATTTTCAGCCGGTCGCCGGCTCCGTCTCCGCCACCGTCTTCACCGCCTCACAATCCGAGCGAGCGGGTGGAAGACGCCGACGATGAGCTCTCTTCCGACGAGGACTCTTCCTCCTCTGACGGAGAAGAGGAGCGATGGGAGGACGATGGAGGGCACGATGGCGCTCTTGAAGCAGAGACTCCTTTCGGTCCGGGCAACAATGCGTCTAGATACGAATCATCGTCCTCACTTGAGGACGATAGCGAGGACTCTGCCCCAGACAGATCGGCGAGGAAGGCCTAGCCTGCACCAAGTGGGCGGAAGAGGGGGCAGCACCACGAGGCTGGGCGAGCGGCCGAGAAGAGGCAGAGACGTTGAGCTAGTTATATTAGTTCTCTTTAGAACTAGTCCTTTGTCCCATCTTCTAACTGCGTAGTACGTACGTCCTTCATTCATGGCGCGTGTCTGGACTATAGGGCAAACTTCCACCTACCAACTGGAGGTAAGGACATCGTCGATACGTCATTCTGCAATCCGTACTAAAAGCCCCTTTGTTTGCTACGTAGTCAAATACCCCAGCATTCTTCGACGCTGGGGATGTACGTAGAGGATGAAGGTAAGTCGTAATTGCAAACTTCATAGCACAATACATCTAGTTTTTTATCGCAAACTTTTGCTGCGCATGTCCCGAAAACGTGGCATGGCCTTCACCCACGTTTGTGCAAGGGATTCGGGATATAGCAGTGTGTAGAAATTTGGACAAACTCCTCTGTGCGCTACTAAAGTCATCGTTTCCATGAGAAGTAGCAGTAGGCTTGGTGATACTATTCCGGGGTTTCCTTTCCCTTGGTGCAGGTGGCGCCGGACTGGGATAAATAGCGCGCGTATGTTGCTTTAATATAAGGGAGGACCTGCTGGGTATATATTATCGAGGTTGGGAAATGGACCCAGGTGCGAAATCCGGGACGAAATGTATATAAAAGATTATAAGATTTAGGGTTTATTTTTATAATAAATACGTACGCAAAATAATTAACTTTTTAATTAATTTTAAATTATATAATTATAATAATTATATAGGGTAATAAAATATATACTGGCCAATAAAAAGGCTCCGTACTGGGGATTTTATTCTTATATATATTATTTTATAATTACGTATTATATTATAATATAATATACTATAATATTATATTTTTATTTTTATCAACCTTATTTTTTTATTATATTAATTTAATATTAATATTCTTATTTTATTTATTTATTTAATATTGCCTTATTATTACTTTTTATATTTTTTAATAATACCTTACCGTTTAGTAAACTTTCCTTTACCTTGCTTATTCACGATTGTGGATGCCTTAGGCGGCCTTGACGAGAACTCCAACTACCTAAAATCAGGATTAGGGCTTCCCACACAATATCAGGCATTTCAGAACTTTTACTAACCACTAAGCGCCTGTAGCCGCGAACTGGTCATTGAAAGCAGTGAGCAAGTACCAATCCGTAATCCGAACACTCCGTTTTACTGGAACCATATCCGACTGGCGCATTGGCCTATTGTTAATTCACACATGCGCGGTATTGATCCAACCAGCAGTCATGGTAGTATTGGAAACAACTTCACTTTCTACTACTATCCCCCAGCTGCACCTCAGAAAACGGCTGGTGTCATCCACCCTAACAATGACTCCATGCCTACCCCGGACACTACTAGACACCAGATCGTTCACATAAGCTAGAGAGGTACTTATAGACAGATTTTCAACCAATACCTCGCTCAAGCTGATTCCAACCCTACCGTAGAGCACGATGGCACCACCAACACACCTCTTGTCAACCGCGGAGCACTGGCTATCTTGACTAGCGAGCAACAAGCTCTCAAGTGCCTCCATATTTTCAAGGAAAAGGCGACACGTGAAGAAGACAAGAAGAACCAGGAGACAGCCAATCAGCCATATAAGGGTCACACGGTGGACAACCAAAAATCCAGAAACCAGGCGGGAGTTGATCCCATCCTCAACGGCCCAGCTGTAATTCCCAACCCAGCCACAAGGCAGCCAAACACATGACAAGTAGCCAGATGGTAGCCCCTCGACCCTCCATGAAGCATAGGAGACCAGCAAAACTACTCTTATGGCTAACCCGCCCAATCAAGTCCGTCTTCGCAACAACGCTGCCCAGAACAATCCCGCCATGGGGTTCGTCAATGTGGGTTTAAACGGGTAGGGCGCCGATGGCGTGTCGTACGGGAATGGCAATCGTCACGTTGCCATGAAGAGGGTGGATGTGAGCAACCACTTCTTGCTGTACGACATGTGCAGGACCCTAGTGGCATTCGGGAAGTTCGCAATGGCAGACGCGTTTTTGTTCCATGGATAGCGAGGTGTTTCCTATCGAGAAATACCCCACATTCACGGAATATTACAGCAAGGTCCGTGACTCCCTCGAGGTACAGTACGTGCACACACCAGCTCGTTAAACTTATTCCGCCCGCAAGCAAGATGCTAATATTGCATGCCGGTTTTGTACTGTACTCTTGGTAACCCACTAGCTGAGATTAGGGGAGGTGCTAGTATCTTATTGCATCTTGCCCAGGCTTTGAATTGGGTTGAAAATTGTGTGCAAAGGAACATGAGCCAACCTTCATCCCGACGCTCGCCTGGGGGTTGAGGGATTAAAGATTATACGTGTTGAAACCCTTTTCTACTGAGTGCCTCAAAAGAAGAAGAAGAAGAAGAAGAAGAAGAAGAAATGGAGTACGGATGTGAAAATATCGACTAATACTAAATAGCCCAGCCAGGGAAGTGCACTATGAACCTGTCCGTACGTAAAGATACAGATCCTGACTGCGGGGTAGGCGGGACCATAATAAGGTGGGTGGTTTATGCGTAGCTTGCATATGAGTAAGCTTGACAGATAGAGAGATCAATATTCGAAATTCGTCGGTATTGATCCTGAGTGGCGGGAAAGCCGGCGGGCTTGATGCGTACTCGACCTGCATGTTGTTTATCTCCGCACCTAACTCTCACCTTCTGAAAAGGGAACATTTGACCGCGGTGTAAGCAAGCTTATCAGGAGATATGGAAAGAAAGAATAAATATAGATGGACTAATCGTCGTCCTTATCAGTTTTCATGTGGGAAAGTGCTGTCGGGAACCATGCAGCCGACAGAGCGGCAAGTTCAACCCACGGACGGATGGCACGTGCGCCCAGTCCTACTCCCCCCACGGCACGGCAGGAAAGACCCAGCACCCACGGACCATATTCTGATTCTGATGCCACGCGTTTCTCTTTGTAAATCTTTTCGTCCTTGGCCAGTTGAGGTCATCAGTGGGAAGCACTTCCGACACCGTGTTTCTTACTGCTGGATACAACTCCACAATAAATGCTTAATTCTCCATCAAGATATGTGCATACATGACCAGCATCCTCGCTCTTCGATGTCGAGGTTGCACAAGAAGACCCATGCTCCACCCACCAGCCTTCAACCTTTCCTTGTTTCCCCTCTTCTTGTTCTTGTTCTTCCACCGGGCCGATGTTTGGACGCCACACTCCGGCGAGGTCAGAACGTCATAAGAGGGTTGGACCCCGTAACGTACGTAATGTCTTCTTGCATCGTTGGCGAGCATAAACCAGTGGAAGAAATACTTCTTATCTCCACGCAAAGGCCCAAAAGTCGCGATGGAGGATAGGGCCCTGTTATGCCAACGGCAACCCGAGAAGCCCCTCTGCTTGCAGTGGACCGTGGGGGTTCGATTTCCAGGAGGCTGGCGATGAGGCTTTTCTACCATGCTGGCTGCCCATGCGGAAAACGAATAGGGCCCGGCTGGAGATAGGAAGCCATCCCGATCACCACGATGGAGAACCTACGGACTGAAGATCGAGAGCGGGATATACGCAAGAAGCTCCAAGATACAGATCAAAGCTAAAGCAACAAGGAGGAAGGTCACTCCCGATGATGAAGGGATTCGACTATATAAACCACATTGCTCGGCGTGTTGTTGAAAGCCGTCGGTCTTCGGTAGCTCCTCATCTTCCTCAGCAAGCCCAAAAGCCCCCCTCAAGAGGCTTCCGATCGCCATGAAGCTGTCGTGCAGAACGGGGGCTCTCGCCCTCGGTATCTTGTCTTTTAGTGACTTTCTTACCCCTGCTCTGGCTCTCCCCAAGACCCTCTGGGCCCAGCAACGCGCCAAAAGCCATGGCAAGAAGGTCTTCGCCTCCGCCATCAACAAGAGGTACACGAACGATACCACCGACGATGCAAACGACCCTGAGGACTGCTACGTTAAGACAGCCGCCGATATTGCGGCCCCCAAGGATAACATCTGGGCCGGCCTGACGGATGGCGAAGCCGCAAGTGTCACTGCATGGCTCTTTGCCCAGCCGGAACTCAACTTGACAACCAGTGGTGAGGCTGGAGAATGGGATAACACCATGTAAGTGGCACAGATCTTTATATGTGCCTACCCTGCATGCACGTGCGTCCGAAATGGCAGCCTGCTGATGATTTCTCCCAAGTATCCTCGTTGAGCTTATGGCTCCCAACAAGACCGATGCTCTGGCGTACCTTGACGGAACTGGAAGTGCCCCGGACCGCTATGCCCATGCCATCATCGACCATGCTGCTGGCGAGGACGCATACTACGGCGACATCATCGTCGGTCCTCTCCCCGTTGTCAATGGGACCACCACGTGGCAGCCGTTGGAGTACCCATATAGCCGCAAGACATCGGGCCGTGTCCGCAACTTGGATGCCAGCTCGGACAGCCTGTACGAGAAATGGATCTACGTCATTGGCGCTGAGGTGGCTGACATCACGATGGATCTCTGGGGTGCCTCCTGCACTGGCTCAGACAACGACACTCTCGACATCTGGGGCATTGATCCCACGTACCAGGAGGGTGATTCTGTCAAGATGTGGAACACCTTCTGGAGCAACCCCACTACCATCTTTGACGTCGGTTCAATGATGCCTATGGGACTTTTCTTCCTGTCTGACATCACCGGCCGTGATATTTCGAAGTGGAAGATGGAGGGATGGTACTACAATGGTGTCTTCTATGAGACCACTGAAGAGTTCCGTGCGGCGTATTGGAACGGCGAGGTGGAAAAGCTTGGCGGTAACTTCGATGGTGACTGGGCCGACACAGACCAGCAGGGTGATGTTCCGCCATTCGATACTCTTGCCCCTCCTGTCTCCATGATTCCGCAAGGGTCTCGATACTCGGTCGACCCTGGCAGGAAGTACGTCGAGTGGATGGACTGGAGCTTCTACATCGGCTTCGACCGCGATAGGGGCATGACTCTCTGGGACATCAGGTACAACGGAACCCGCATTCTCTACGAGCTCGGTCTCCAGGAGGCACTCGCTCACTACGCCGGAAGCGATCCTGTACAGTCCCATGTCGCCTACCTCGATACCTACTACGGCTTTGGTCCTTTTGCCTTCGAGCTTCTCAAGGGATATGACTGTCCGTCCTACTCTACCTTCCTCAACTCGTCATTCTACGTCGATGAAACGACACATACCCACATCAACAGCATCTGCCTCTTCGAATTCGACGCCGACTATCCCCTTGCGCGCCACAGCTCGTCCAACTATGTCACTGCCACCAAAAACGTGCATTTCACCGTGCGGTCCGTCTCGACGGTCGGCAACTACGACTACATGTTCAGCTACACTTTCTTCATGGACGGTTCCGTCGCTGTTGAGGCCCGCGCTTCCGGCTACATCCAGGCCGCCTTCTATGCCCTGAATGAGGAATATGGATTCAAGATCCACGACCACCTTTCCGGCTCTATGCATGACCACGTCCTCAACTTCAAGGCCGACTTCGACATCATGGGTACCGAGAACACCGTCGAGAAGGTCAAGCAGGTCCCCCACACAACTACCTACCCCTGGAGCAAGGGCAAGGTGTTCAACACGATGAAGCTCGACAGATCTTTCATCGAGACCGAGGACGAAGGACAGCTCTTCTGGAGCTTCAACAATGCGGAGCAGATTTTTGTCGTGAACCAGGAAGTCAAGAACAGTGTTGGCGAGTCCAAGGGATATCGCATCTTGCCTTACACCGGTACTGCGCACTTGACAGTCGAAGGGTCGACGGTGCTCAAGAACTCGGCGCACTGGGCAGAACACGATCTCATGATAACGAAGCAGAGAGATACCGAGCCGAGGAGCAGTCATCCCTACAACAACCAGGACACCGAGAACCCGCCGGTGAACTTTGCCACCTTCTTCGACGGAGAGTCCCTGAACCAGACGGACTTGGTGGTTTGGTTCAATCTGGGTATGCATCATGTCCCCAACACGGGGGATTTGCCCACCACCGTTTTCACCACGGCGCATTCGGGCATTCAGTTTATGCCAGCCAACTACTTTGACGTTGGTGTTAACAAGAGGACGGTGAACATGGTTCGTGTTAACTATGATGACGGTGAGGCGACGGAGGTGGCGACGTTTGGATCCGGGGGAGACACTTGCGAGCTCAATTATGAGCCGGCTGCCGTTGATTTGTGGGAGTATGTCGGCGATGTGGTAGTCAGGAAATTCCCATACCTTCCCGATGATCCGTATTATGAGACGGATAGTATTGTCTAGGCTGCCGGCAATTTCGATGGAATGACGTGGATGGCATAGGCGGGTTGTAGCGAGGGATGGACGAAGGAATGAATCCGACCGGCTTCTGGGATTGAACGCCTGATGGGGAATTTGAATCCTGGCTAGCAACTTCTCAGGAGGAAATGAAAGCCAAATGAACGTCCCTAGAGCAAAATGTTTCCTGCTTCCATATCCTGGCCTGCGGCTTGTTTAGGGCCCGAAGGCGCAATGAGCGGCGTGAATTGACTATGTTAAGGAGGTGGAAGATGAGGTGCATGGGATGGGCCAGGGGGACGTAGCAAGAGTCGAGTCGGGTGTCGCGGGCTTGCACTCGGGCGATGCAGATGGGGGTCTTCTTTGTCACCTTGAAACGTCGTCGGCCCGGGAGTGTGAAGCAAACGAGGACGCGTTGGATCGATGCTATATGCAGCAACGAGGAAGACCTTGACGGGAGAGAGCCAGTCAGGTTTCCACGACGAAGGAGATTTATAGACGCGCCAGTAGGGTGGTAGTGTGGTTGGGAGATGGTGACGACGGGAACTAGGAAGTCGTTGGGGACTATTGAAGCGATCAAAACGAGGTGTGACGGGACTACCATCTGCATTAGTACCGTCGCCAGCAGCAGCTAATGAGGCGGGCCTGACTGAGGAGGTAGTAATCGACTAGTTGCATGGACCTATCAGGGAACGGCATGATACGCTGGACTAATGTTCCTTGTTGAGAGTTGATAGGTGCGCTCAGATGCTGGGGATGAAGGTGAATTCGGCGCATACGGCTTACATGCCGCCGACCTTTGGGGCTTTGCTTGCTTCGAGGAGGGTGGTGGATGCAGGAGCAGGAAAGGCAGGGGAGTGGGAGGCCAAGGATGATGTGTCGAGGGCGATAGTTGAAGCACTGGATTTGGATGCCACGGACCCGAGGGATGAGGTGTTTACAATGGCGCAGTTTGGGCGGGAGAAGAGGGATCCCGAGAGCGGACAATGGGGGCAGGGACGTGTCTCCTGAGGCGCCAAGGTTGACGAGTTGGTCGTGGTATCATAATTAGTGGTGGAGGCGATATGTCAACTAACAAGCGACGCCAAAAAGATATCTCCAAATAGCGCTAATTGCTGAAATTGAAAAGGCCACAGCGAGGTCTCTCATAGTTATTCAGCAGTAGTGGAATTCTAGGGCTCGCCGAGATCTGACTTCGAGGGAATGTATTTCCCCAAAAGTCCAGATAATATTAGTCAAACCACGCCTTCCTTATCCTGAGAGAACCTAAAGTGCATGCATGGTATCCGCCAATATAGTTTAACGCCTATTTACTCTAATAGCTAAGAGTATATATATTATTTGCAGTATGGCTATATGCCGCGTATAGCTTTCAGGCTTCTACTGCTACATTTCGGGCTATACTAACCATGAAGATTATATAGGGAACAAAATGCCACAGTCAGTTCTCAACAGGGTAGTGAAGGAGTTCAAGTTACCTTGCTCGCGCCCGGTTACTCATACGATTAGTCTTGCCTTCACTGCTTAAATACATGTAGCTCTTGCAGGCTGCAGAACCTCCACGAGATTCAGGATCCTTCACGGTTTATATAAAGCTCGAATGAACCCATATTTTCTCTACAACCCAGTTTGGATTATACTTTTTTTTTCATTATACCAAATCGCGCACGAAATCGCGTACGAAATCGCACCCGCAGTCTCGAGACTACCCACCAACAGACCAACTCGTACACTCGCCACTTGTATTCGCGATGCCCTCCCGAGCGCCTTTACGGTCGGCAAGACCTGAAGCTGAGACTTCGAACCACCAGCAACGCCGTACTACGGCAGAGCACGCGGAACTAGACAAGGGTATGCAAACTACCTGCGTATATGGCAGCACTTTACCAGCTCCCTTCCCCAGTCCCATCATGGTATATTCGGCTCTTCATGACTTATCGTCCCCTATAGACAATCAGCAAACGACCGTTCCCGAGCATGGTTATTCCCACGACATGCACAACAGCCAAGCGTCGCCCTCGGTGCCGTCTCAGACACACGGCAGCATGCAGCCTTCCATGCCAGCTTCAACGCCATATTCTGTCCCGGCACCTGCGTTTGCCCCATCTGCTTTTCCGCCCCTTGATTTTCCAGGACCTGCTTCGCCGGAACCGCTTTTCGCACCACGGGCTTTCTCGATGTCGGCGCCCACAGCAGGCTCAAACCCCAGGGCGGCACCATCGGCATATGGCGTCCAACCGCCGCTTATGTTATCCATGCCCGCTGGTCAGCCGCCCTTGACCTTTCCGGATGGAAGTGTCCGCCTTGCCAACGGAATGACGCTGGAAGAGGCCATGGGACAGAACACCCGCGACAACACGGAGACCCTCATCATCAACGACGAGCACTTCGAGCTCGTATGGGATGAGCTCGTCGCTAAATCTAGCGGCAATATTCCACGCGGCACTGATGACTACCCTCTGGACCCAGCTCAACAGCAGGCTCTAACGAAGCAAGTCATGGATGCAATCATGTCTACCGACGAAGCTATTGGAGTTAGTCGCAAAAAAGACGGTGACCACCCTTCCTATCAGAGGGCCTCAAAGATGGACCCATTCCTCTTGATGCTGAAGTCGAGGAAGATTTTGGTATGTATCCCCACTGATCCAAGGAGCCCCTCCGGGTGTCGTACGTGGCTGGATTATCATGAATAACTGACCTTTCAACCTCGTACAGCACAACATCCGCGATATCATGCGGGGCGAGACCGGCCTCGAACCTGTCGTAACCATGCCGGCAGTCAACACGCAAGGGAGCTTTTCGGCTCTCTTGGAGAAGTGCTGCGAGGGATTCAGCCAGAACAAGAACATCTTCAAGCAGGCAACTGATCACCCATTTCTTCCCCGCTTCCTTCTTGACCCAGAAAAAGAAACCAGCGTAAGACTCCCACAGACCCAACCAAGTAGGTTCCTGCACTAACAATTTCGTAGAAAAAGAAGGCCAATGAGCATTCAAACAGGCTGAAGGGCAGTAGGTTGAGCCGCGAAATGCAAGCCAGGGCGGCGCGCCAGGCTAAACGTGGCGCGTCTCCCACGACTACATCCGCCAAGAGGGCCAGGCTAGCCAACAAATCTCCGCCTAGTGCTACGAAGCACCACCGGCATTCTCCTGGAGATGCCGCTGGATCTGGCGAGGAAAGTCGTTCCAGCCCCAGGCATAGCAGCACTGCTTCTCCTCCTGCACACCCTGAAAGACAAGTTGTTCCGGAATAGTGGTCGGAGACGATTCAACCTGCCGTGACGCAGGAGAATTCAGGGTTCAGCTCCAATGACGGCAATACTACTACTACTACTACTGCTGCTATGCACCACCAGCCCATGCAGCCGGAGGGAGTGGGTCGGGATAATATGTACTCTCTTCCGGCTCCCGACGGTGCTTTCCTTATCCCGCAAGACACCTCCGGGATGGGCTTCGGCGGCCACCAGCAGCGGGGCTTCCAAAACAACAACACTGTGGGCACCGGGGGGAATTGCTCGCCCAGCGCCACCGCCGCAGACCCTGTTCTCCCCACTGCGGCTCCCGGAATCACCGCAGCCCAGGACGGACAGGATGGGAGCGCGTCGCCTACGCAGGAGGACTGGGCGTTCTTCGATAACTTCCTGGCGGAGAATAATCCCGGCTTGCCTATCGAGGACGGTGCGATCGGCGTCGCGGCGGGGCTCGGCCTCAATATCGAGGAGGAGGAGGAGGAGGAGGGTGTGGGTTGGGATGGGAGTTTGGAGGATCGGTCGACTTGAGGAAACATCGGACGGGCCACGCTTGCATGTCATTGGATTGACCTGGGGATTTGGAGCGTCCGGCTTTTTGGTTTCTATGGCCACCTGGAGAGCCTTGCCCCATCCCACTCTGTTTGGTCTAACTTAACAAAGGGTTCGTCGGTGGCTCGGTACCATGGATGTGGAACACCAACAAGACATTGTTTCCCGTTTGCCCCCCTTCATTTTCTGTTGTCCCACGGCCTTTGTCTTTCTCTTTGTACTCTACTAGACTATGGCTTTGTATATAGACATAGGTTCCGCAACAAACCAGCCAACCAGGCATGACTTGACCCCCACACAAGGAGGGGACGTTTGCTACTTGGTCACGTGAAACGTCGGCTGATGCAACTAGGCGTACCGGCAATGAGTAGCGCAATGATTTCTCGTCCAGGCTCCACATGTTGTTTAAGTTTTCCGGCTCTTTCCCTTGTTAGAATATAGTACTGCCCGGCTTGCTGATTGCGCTGGCTGTTGTTAAGCATCGCAGGCACAGCCTCCAATGCCAAGCGATCATCACCATCGCCCATCTGTTTGCTATCAAGCTAGATGGACACGTTGATCTCGGTATATATAGGCCCCATCCCCACTGCCCAGTGTTATGTCCATGGAGTCAAGCTTCTCTACTAACAGAAGACTAGATAGGAACAGTCGCCCCCTGGGTCTTTGTCGGAGAACCATTACCTAGGAACCACGCAGCACGGTATGGTCCGCATGGGATTGCCCACCAAGTTTAACGAATACCAATACCCTCGACCTATTACCCCCCATTTAGAGATAAAAGTTTCCGGGATACCCAAGGCTCAAGCTAGTTCAGTGCCTTGAGAGCAGAGAGAGTAATCTCACATACAGAATACTGTCTCTATCATTGCCCTTGGGCCTGTACGCCTTCGCCGCCGTCACGATCCTGTTTCCGCTTTCTGTACTACCCCATGCATCCAAGGTGCTATGTTTTACTAAGCGGCAAGGTTCCCCAGTACATTGTCACGACAAGATCTTCCCTAAGCCACGTCCATCTCCCGCGCGACTATAAAATAAACCTCTAATTATATATTATATCTTCTTGTAATACTTATATATAATATAAATATACTTATTTACTTATTTTAAATATTTATAGCCGGCTTTAATATACCTCTTAAATATTAATTATATATATAATAAAGGGTTATAATTATATTATATATTTTTATATTATATTAATAAATATATTTAATATAAATCGAGATTTCCATACCAGCTTTACCATACTTATATATGGTAATCTTAATCCTAATCTTAAATTATTATTATATATATATATAATTTTAAGAGTTAACGGATGTATATCCACCCCTCCTGTTTTATATTCAGGACCAATCATTATATATGTAACTCTTAACGTTTACACGAGCACGCCCTATATAAGGGCCCTTCGCGATAGTTCACCTGAAAGCAGTCGCAACACAACGTGGCAAAATGGCAAACTTATCCTTGTCCTGCAACAGGCTATATGGCTAAGGTGTTCCAGCCTCTGTAGAGGTCCAGCATGGGTGATCATGTTGGGTGATCCTAAGTTAAAAGTAACCTTTCCCTCCCATCTTCGTCTTGTCCTGGACTTCCCTTATGGATCACCATACCAACGCCCGACAGCCCTAACCAGCTACTAGGACATCTTCCTTCCTTCCCCCCTCTGCACTTCATCCACCCGATCTACCCCAGCATGAGCATGAACAACGGTTCTGCCCCTCCCCCTTGGATAGGCCCAGACGGCAAGATCATTGTTAGAGATGGCCGAAGCCTAGACGATGCTTTGCAGGAGGTTGTGCCCCAAAGCTCTGACCAGAACCCCAATCCCATCACCGGCACGTTGATGGTCGATGAAGCCCATTACCAGTTTGCATGTCAGCAGCTCCGCCAAAGTCGATGCGTCGTTGGGTCTGGCCCCGGCGATGACTATCGACACAACGATCCCGTCTGGCAGAACCAACTGGTAGTCGGGATCATGAACGCGATCTTGAATGTTGAGGCAGCAGAAGGTGCTACAGCAAAGAGTGGAAATCCCAGCCCTGCCATAGTGAAGCTCCACAGGCTCTCCAGAATGCAGCTGGAAATCGAGGCTAGACGCATAATGGTAAGTCCCTCCCCCCAAGATATCCACTTGCTTCAAGGCATTAAGTGCCCTTGAAATATTGGCACGGACTTTTACTTACATTCTCTTTACTTTAATATAGTATGCGGTTCGAGATACTCAGCAGGGACGTACTGGCTTCCACCCGGCTGTCCTCGATATACCCGACCCTCAAATCTTTGAAAGCTTTACGGACCGGATGGAGGAGGTCCTCCGTGGCCTGCGGGTAAGTATACAACACTCCGAAAAAGTATCTCCCCGAAATAAAAACACACTGCTAACTTGCAATTTCATGACAGGAAAACAAGAATGTATTTAAGCAAATTATGGATGCCGATTTCCTCAGCCGCTTTACTCTAAACCCTTCAGCAGAACTCGGGAAGAAGGGACTGAACCGAGTCTCGAACAACAGCAAAGCGGGTCGCCTCCAAGGGTATAAGGAGACCCAGCAGGGAAATAAGCGGGCCTCTCAGGACGATAGCACCCCCCAGACTCCAGCCAAAAAGAGGAAGCGCGGTGCCAACACTTCCGCCGCGATGGCGAGCCCTCAACCCCAGATTTCCGTGGCCCCGAGGCAGCAACTGTCGGCCCAGGCTCCGATCGACCCTTACACGCCCCCAGTTGCAGATCACAGTGCTCTCCTGGCCGCGGGATAGAACCCCACGGCCGAGCCTCGCGACCCGGCCGCCTACCAACCCGGCCGAATGGGATACCATCCCCAACCAGTCGCCCAGAGCCAGGACGGGGGTGCACCTGGCGGGGGCTATAGCCGGGCTTCAAACCAAACTTCCATTGGAAACAGCTTCCCAGGTCCGGCTCCCATGGACCTAGGAAATACCGGAATGTCGCTTGACAACTGCGGCCCCGATGCAGGCACCAGCTACGACCAACAGACTGGCAGCCTTGATCCGATGCTTTCCACAGGTACCGACAGCAACTGGATCCTGCCAGCTCCCAGCCAAGATTTTGCCCTTCCCAGCGAGCCTACTCAGCCGGCCCAGCCTCAGGACCCCGCTAGTACCCAGGAGACTCACGTAGAGGTGTTCAACAACCTCTTTGAGGGAGACGACGACATCGACCTCCGAGGCCTCATGTCCGACGAAGACTTTCAGTCGTACATGGCCCAGCTCGGCAACGGGCAGCCTATGGCTATGCTGTCGGAGCCCCCGGCTCCTCCTGCCACGGGTCCTTCCGACGACAGCCGCCCCGGTATCTCCCCCGCCCCTGCATCCCACAGCTCGGCCTCCTCGGCCCAAAGCACCGCACCTGCGGTTCGGCGCGACCATGGCGGAATCCAGCACGGGACGGCCCCGCCGGCCCTTACACAGCCCCCGATCCACGCAGAGGCCCCGCTCCCTTCTCCGGCTCCCGAGCAGCCTGCTGGAGGCGATCTCGAAGGCGACGGGGAGGATCTCGTCGGGCTCGATCCCAACTTGCAGTCTTAAGAAGAAGAAGAAGATGATGATGATGATGATGATGATTATGATGATGATGGGGAGGAGGAGGGAACACTGCCAGGGAACAAGCTTGACCTTGGCCAAAGCAGAACCAACTTTTTTTTTTTTTTTTTTTTTTCGAGACAAACAAATTAACACCATTCTGGAAGGAGCAGGTAACTAACTATCTATTCCGCACCCCAACACCGACGCGCGCGCTACGCGGGGCATAAAGGGGGGGGAGAAAAAGAAGAAATACAAAAAATTTGCATATAATTACAGGCTAGTTATACTAAATAATTTATTAATTAACAAACTCCGAAAATAAACCTCTTAATTACATGGTTCGATGTAAATAACGGTAAGTAAGTATTACTTAATAATGCAAACCCTTTATATAATACATATTAATAATCCTACTTTTATATTATGCTAGGGAATCTTATTAAAAGTAGGTACGTAAAATAACAGTGGCGAAAATTACATAGGCATTACCGATGTCGGATGACGTCCAGTTCCCGTGCTCCCGGCAATATTATTAGAAACGTCTCAACTGGAACACGCCCCCTACCGCGATGCGTTCCAACGGCCGATCCATGCAGCGCCCCGGAACGTTCCCTCTAGCTCCTGCGGCGTTCTTCTAGTGCTGCAGCTCTATCTGGTTGGTTGAGGGAAGCATCAGAACCTACATACAGTAGTTAACTAACTTGCATAAAACCACAATCAGGGCGCCTGGTCCGTGCGCCTTCCGCTATCGGATATTATCTGAAAGGAAAGACTTCTAACTTGCCCGGCGGGGGGGGGGGGGGGGGGGGGGGGGGGGGGGGGGGGGGGGGGGGGGGGGGGGGGGGGGGGGGGGGGGGGGG